>PVHP010000238.1:83998-175449 GCA_004024765.1 Zapus hudsonius
TGGCACTCTGCACTGCACATGCCCCCCCTCACATCAAGCACCTTGGTTCTGAACACACCTCATTGGCACTCTGCACTGCACACACCCCCATCAAATCAAGCCACCTTGGTTCTGAACACACCTCATTGGCACTCTGCACTGCACACGCCCCCCTCACATCAAGCCACCTAGGTAAGGAGGGATCGGGAAGGTCATCAATGGGTACCAGGTTGTCCTTAGGTAAGAGTAAGGAGGGATCGGAAAGGCCTGTCCTTACGTAAGAGTAAGAAGTCCTGGGGTGATACTGCACACTAGGATGATTCTAGGTAATAATTATGCACCAATTAAACACTGGACAGCTAAAAACTAGGTAGATGAAAGTTCCATGTTTCCACCATAAAGAATTGAATTTTAAGAGGACAGTTATATTTGGATATAAACATTACACAATATATATGAAAACATATCAATGCATGCTATATGTATGTATAACTTAAAAATAGGTTCAAATGAATTAAAAGATTATTTACCTAGGTCGTTTTTTAAGCTAATTTCAGATGGTGGCTCTGAATCCATTGGCACATTAATTAATGTGTAACATACGTTCTCTGCGGCCGTCATGGTTTCTGGTGATTAATCGATCCCCAGTACAAGATTATAAGGATGAATGAAGCCAGAAAATCTAGAAAATCAGATACAGATGTCATTAGAAGTTTTAAAAAACTCCACAAACCGGTATTGATCTTTACTATTCAAAAGTTCGCTGTCTGGCACCGGAGCTTTGTTGCTGGGAGGGGAGGCCAGTCTACACCGTGCCCGTGAGGACAAGTTCTATTCAGAGGGACATGTCCCCTCCGTCCCAGGGCCAGGGACGATAGGCATGGGATTCAGGCCCGGGACAGTGACCCCCGGGGATCAACAGGGCCAGGGACGATGTGCGTGGACGGCAGGCCCGGGACAGTGACCCCAGGGAGCACCGGGGCCAGCGATGATGTGCGTGGACTGCAGGCCCGGGACAGTGACCCCCCCGGGAGCCCCGGGGCCAGAGACGATGTGCGTGGACGGCAGGCCCGGGACACTGACCCCCTGGGAGCACCGGCCCGCGACAGTGACCTCCCCCCCGCCCCGGGGGCACCGGGTGCCAGGAGGCGCGGCGAGACCGCGGGGCACAGCCCGAGCGCGAACCTACGGCGGCCGACGGGTCCCACTCCGCGCCGTCCGTCCGCGCAGGCCCGGGGTTGGGCGAGAAGACCCCGCGGCCCTGCCCGGTCTGCCCGGCGGACCCCGCCCGCCGCGGCCTAGTCGCTCCCGCCCGCCGCCCGGCCCCGCACCACGCCGCCGCCGGCGTCCCGAGGCTCGCGGCCCGCTACCTGGCTCCGGAGCGGCGGCGGTTGAGGGCGAATCGCGGACCGTGGGCTCCGGTCGGGCTCCGGCTCCGGCTCGGCGCCTCCGTCCTCGGCTGACGTGGAAGGGGGCGGGGAGACCAAGCTGGAACGGGGTGGGGAGATCAGGCAGGAACGGGGCGTCTACGGCGGCTCGGAGAGGACAAGCCTTCTCCGTCCCGCAGCGCCTGCGCGCTGGGGTCAGGGTTGGCTTAGGCCGGAAGCGCAGTGGTCATTTGAAAGATCGTCCTTTCGGGATGGCTCTCCTTAGGGAATCTTTGCTGATCTTCAGAGGTTCGGGTTGATTATTAACCAAGCACTTGAAGGCTATGGACACAAAGGTCTGGCTTTGTGTCCTTACCTGTCCTTACCGATAGGTTCACCTCTTTTAGGGACACAAGCAGTATCTCACCTACCTAGAATCTAGCTATCCTGAGATTCCTTTTTAGGAACCATTGTTTAAAAAAAAAAAAACCACAAACTTCCTTGAGCACTCAGGACATACAGTTTTATAACACAAAGTAAGGGTGGCTCTTACCTGTTTTGTGTATAAATTGTGTGTTGGGTGTGCACACAGGTGTCTCTGTGGTCACCCTGCACTTCCATTCTCTGTGATACAGAGCCTCTGGCTGCACACAGAGCTTACCAGTTTGGTAGGACTAGCCAACCAGTGAGCTCCAAGGAGTCCATCTGTACCTCCCCAGCCCTGCACGTCACCATGCTTGGCATTTTATGTGGGGTCTGGGGATCTGAACTCAGGTTCTTAGGTTTGTGCTGAGCCATCTCCCCAGCCTGTTCTTAGAAGATTTTGGGAATGTTTGTGTGTTTTTTTTAAGAGGCGGGGTCTTGCTAAGTAAGCCCAGAATGGTTTCCAGTTCTTTATCACCCCTGGCACAGTGCGAGGGTTATAGGCATGTGCCATTCTATCTGACCTGTGTATTATTTTGAAAAAATTTTAATCTTGATCATTGTAGACTTGATTATAATAACCCCTCATGCTTTTCCTTTTTAAATTTTATTTATAATTTATACGGAAAGAGAGAATGAACTATGAAAGAACAGCTGTGTATTATATGCCGTGTTAATTGACCCTGGGCCCATCCAGGCTGGCAAGCTTTACAAACAAACACCTTTAACCACTGAGCCATCTCCTCAGGCCCAACCCCATATATTTTTCACCTAGTTTCTTTCCATACTAACATCCTGCAGGAAACAAAGTCTACTCCTTAGTGAGGCTTTGCCAGTTTTACAAGTAGTCATTCTAGACAATTTCATCATGTTCAGAATTGTGTCTTCACTAACAGTGAAAATGAAGACCGTCCACCATAAGGACCCCTTCTGCTGTCCTTAGTCGGAGTCCTCAACCCTGGCAATGACAGATCCCTTCTCTAACTGTATGACTTAATCATGTTAAATAAATTGAATTATACAATGTAATCTTTAGAATGGCTTTCTTTTACTCAGCATAACTGAGATCAATCCAAAGATGTATTTAAACTTGTTCCTTTTATGAGCTGTTCTTAACATGGAAGCATTACACCTGTAGCTATCTGCTTTCCAAGCTCACTTGACCACCAAAAAGTGACAAATTGTCAACAAGAAATGGGGCCAAATAAGGTAGTAAGACTAGGATTAGCAGTAAGAAAGCTCAGCAGTTTTAGGACCCCTAAACACGTCTACTTCAGTTAGACTGGAAAAACATCGTTAAATTTTAAGGTTTATCATGACCCTGGGTCATTAAGGAAACTAATACAGTATGAAAAGACATTTTAGATCTGGATCAATGTGTATGTATTACACATATATTTGGAAAGCTAGAGCTACTTGAACACACATCAAGTTTTTTATAGTCTAATTCTCCCTGCCTTACAAAAAAAATACCTTGTTTTGGAAATTTTTACTCTGTAATTTTATACTGCAAATATTTTTCAAATTATAACTTATTTTTAACAAACATTTGAAAGTGAATATGGGTACAACAGGGCCTCTTGCCACTGCACATGAACTCCAGCTGTGTGTACCATACTGTGCATCTGGCTTTGGGTCTTGGGGAACTGAATCTGGACCAGCAGGCTTTGCAAGCAAGCACTTTAAACTACTAAGCCATCTCCCCAGTCCAAGTTTAACTTACCTTAATGAAGACTACAGTATGTATCAAGGATCATAAAAATTTAGCAGTTGAGGAAATGAAGCCCTCAAATTGTGTAACGGCCAAACACGAATAGAACTTAGAACCTGAATTCTGTCATCTACTTGATTGCTTTTTATAACCATGAAGTTCTTCAGTACCGTGCAGATGCTTAAATTCCAGATGAGCAGAACATTGTCTTTCTACAAGTGATAGGACTTAGAAGACACTAGGAATCCTGTTCACTATCACTGAGTACAGACTGAGTGGAATTCAGTTCAACACACAAACACAAAAGAACGTCACAGAGAACTCTGACACAGTGGGGAGGTTTGTATGGGTATGTGTGGCGGTCACAGGACAACTTGGGGTGCTGGTCCTCTCCTTCCATCTTGTTTGAATCTCTCCTTTGCTGCAGGCCCATGAGCTCATGGATTCTCTTGACTCAGCCTCTGGCTGACAGTGCTGGATTACAGACATGTGTACCACTTTGTGTCCAGCTTTATGTATGCACTGGGGATATGAACGCTGGTCAGCAAGCTTATAGAACAAGTGCCAGCCAGGGAGATTTTCCTTTTTTAAAGTCAGTATTTAAAACTAAAACCACATATTGGAAAACAAACAGAAAAACTACTAAAATTGTCCCCAAATACAATGTAGGCCACTTTTTTTTTTTCAGCTGAGTGTCTGAGTTTGTCAGTGGTCTGTACTTAAGGAACAGGTAGATACAAAAGACATGCAAATCGTTGACTACATTGTGTCACACAAAAAAATATGAACACTATTTTTAACTTTAAACTGCGTAATCACTCATCAAGGACAGGCTGCCCAATGAAAAGCCCAAGGGAAGAGACTGTGCCCAGGGAGCGGGAAAGAATCCTTTTGCTCATTCATGGTTGTTTCAGGGATGAATGTCATGTGTACTTGGTGCAACTCCACAGCAACACCTTGAGGCTGCTTCCAGTGTGTCCACCCCACTCACCCCAGCACTCACAAGGCCTCCAGTGAAGCTGCCAGTTTCTCTCTTCAAGAAGTCACAAAGGGGCACTCGCTCACAGACACTCATGGCTGAGCCTACCCACTTTTGTGAATCTAAACTCAGAAAGCATAACTTTCTCCCTTTTTGCTTTCTCTTCTTTGGATGCTGGCTGAAATCCTAAGCATGCTGCCCTGATACTTTGGGGCCTTTCCACCGTTTTCTCAATAAATCGCCTTTGCGTTACTTAAAAAGAAAGAATTTATAAAGGGATTTAAACAACCGAAATTTTTTTAAGGTTTAGAAAAATTGAAAAATATAACATTTCATGAATTTGGAGTTGATAAAGTGTTATAAATTCTCCCTTTTAACCTTATAATAACTTTCCAAAAGACTTCTTTTAAAATCTGGGTGACTAGTCGAAAGCTAACAGCAGCTAATTATGAGTATTGTATCTTAAATCTGGGTTGCTATCTATAAATAAATCTTTCTCTCTAGAAACATTATCACAGAAAATTATTCCTCTAGGCTTTGGAGCAGAAAAGTTTGGATTCTTAATAATGACTTTCTCTAATTCCCTTTCATATGGCTAGAAATAAAAACTGCTTTGCAATACCTGATTACATAACATGGGAATAACAGCTGACTAATTAAGCTATATTGGGACCAGGCAGGTAAGAGGCTTGAGATTAAAATGCCCTTTTGTTTTGTCAAATTTCTCAAAAAGCAAAGCTATTATTGTTGGACATAAAAACTATTCCTATTAGTAAGCCTTGATTTATTTAGTTCCCTTGCTGTACAGAGATGGAAGCCAGGGCCTGGCACTGGCCAAGCATCTCCTCTCCCACTGAACTATACCCCAGACCAACCTTATTGGTTTTGGGGACAAAGTGGAAGTTTCTTTTCTGTTTTTCCTTTTCTTCCTTTCTCCTTCACTTATTTATTCAGACAAGGTCTTGTATAGTCCAGGCTGTCCGAGAAGGTGGTATGTATCAGATGATAACTCTGAACTCTCCTGCTGAGCACTGGGATGTGTCAGGCATGCATCTGTAATGGAATCAATGTGCACCTGAAATCGGTACTTGCAGGACTAGTCCTCATGGGTTTTCATGCAGCCGGTCTCCATATTGACAGCTGTTTTAAAGGCTGTGGCTGAGAAGGATTTTTCTGCATCACTAAAAGCCAATGCTGGGCTGGAGAGATGGCTCAGGTTCAATTCCCCATTACCAACATGAAGCCAGACTGACAAAGTGGTGCATGGGCCTGAAGTGGCAGGAAGCTCTGGCACACCCATATACTCTCTCCTTACAAATAAATATATAAAATATTAATTAAAAAAATAAAATAAAATAGCCAGTGCTATGTAATCTGGCAAATGACATAGATGATACCAGTGATAATCTATGGTTGATGCTACTTAAAATAAAAAGCCAATACAACAGGAGGTGGAACAATTTTATTTCACAGTTGTCTTTTAAACTGTAAAGACACTATTTTCTTCATATAAAAACATTGGTTTAGATACCTACACTTTCTAGAAAATGATTATATAGACCCCGTCAAAGAAAAAAGCACCCCAGGATATGGTTTCAGGGAGGCTGCTTGGACTCACTCCTATAACATACTGTCCCCGCACTGTGCACCCGGTGGCTCAAAGCACAGATCACCGTCACCAGTGTGTTCCTGTGTGCTTACACTCTCGAGAGCACATGGCTTCACTTAGTGTTCCATGGGTTCGTCAGCCTTTTCTGCAGGCTCATCAGCAGGCTGGGAGGGCTTAAAAGAAAAAAATGTAAAAAGAACACTTAGTACATACTCCCAAACCATAAATATTACATTATAAAAATTAATGAGAAAAAAGAGATTATGTGTTATCTTGAATACTCTATTGCCTCCTTAAAATTTCTGAAAAGTTTTTAAAAATGATTTAAATTCAGCTATGAAAACTTAAAAATCATTTAGCAACTCTACTGAATTACAATATTTTATCTTGTTTAAGAATTAGAACCAAAAAAAAAAACTTTGCCGGGCGTGGTGGTACACGCCTTTAATCCTAGCACTGGGAGGCAGAGGTAGGAGGATCACCATGAGTTCAAGGCCACCCTGAGACTACATAGTGAATTCCAGGTCAGCCTGGACTAGAGCTAGAAGGAGACCCTACCTCGAAAAATAAAAAAAATAAATAAAAAAAGAGAAAGAATTAGAGAGTTCTTATATCATCACTACTGAAGTTAAAACAGTTAGAACCAGCACTTTATAGTAGGCCTCCTTTCTCCTTTTACCAACACTGCAAAGACATAATTAAGCCAACCAGCTACATGCACTCCACAGCATTCTTCCTAACCACTAGCTCTTACTGACGGGAACTGAAACAACGCAAACTTCACTCTCCAGAACACACCAAGGGTGTTTTTTTCAAGATGAAAAGAATTCATCCTGGAGGAAATTTGTTTTGTCTGTCTTGAGACAAGCTCTCACTCTGGCCAGGCTGGAGTGCACCTCCGCAATCCTCTTGCACACATGCCGGCCTGGCAGGTCCACTTTCTGGATCTCTTTCAGCTTCACTTTCACAGCTACCAAATAAGTGACCATTAACAGCAAATGTGAACTGGGATGGAAATAAGGTGCACACTTGTATTTCCAGCACTTGGAGAGACTGAGGTAGAATTATGAGTACACCAACATTTCTTGATGCTTTTGTCAGCCAACTCAGTGTTCAAAACTAGCTCCTGTCAAGTACATCGCTCCAGGCCTTACTCCCCAAGAGCTGGGCTGACCTGTGACATGGGAAGTGATGCAGCAGTCCTGGGTTCAGCCTTTACTTTTCAGCTTCTGCAAACTCTAGCTGCCACCTTGCTGAAGAGGCCCACTGAACGAGAGGCTCTTGGACTACTGGGAGAGAAGTTCAGTCTTTCCTGGTAGTCTAGAGCCTCCCGCTGCTCAAGATATCTGGACCATGCTTAGTGAAGACACAGTAGTTAAATCATCTCAGATGTTCTGCCGCCAGTTCCCACCAGATCCCACCATTTGTGAGATCCCAATGGAGAGCAGCAAAAGAACCACCTAGCTGTGCCTCCCTCAGCCACATGGTAGCTTGTGACACAGAAATCAAAAACCAAATCCCTTTTTGCATTCATGGAGATCACTATTCCTTTAGTATTTACTTAGCTCTTAATTTTCCTATTGTCACTGAATTATGTGTTTATCTCCACAATTAAAGGCAAAAGTGGCCGATTCACACAGCTGTAGAGAACTAAAGCCTCCAGAGTGGTGGCTAAGTGCATACCTGTGCCTTTCTCTGTGGTCTTTCTTCAAGACCTTCCAGGAATGGAGACACATCATCATCGTCATAGATTGTAAACTCCAAGTCCTTACCAACAATTCCGATGGAAACATTCTGAGGGGAAAAGGTGGAAATAAATGTGCATGACAAAGTGCTGGGGCAAATACTAGAATAAAAACCTATGTAGCATTTGAATTCAAGGTTATCAAAGCTATGTAGGTAGGGGCCAGAGAAGATACCAAGAGGAAAACTAGAGGCCCTATCACCTACTGATTCAATATTCACTTATCCAGAGACCTTGTTTATAAAAGGACTCTGCAGGCAATAAGGTCTTCACATAGATATTAAATAATAATCCAGTGATCATAACACAAGAGCCAACTAATTTCACTTTAATAATTATTAGCCTCAAGAAAGCCTTCCTGGCTTTTTATAGATCACATTACACCCCATCCCAATTTTCCCTTTTCTTAAGTAATTCCTTTCAACAGTCTTGTTTCTATTTCACTGAGAGAACAAGTGGATACAAGCTTCCCTGTATCCACTCAAAGGCAACCTTCCACCTGTGGAGTGTTGAAGGACACTTCTAGACATTTCTTCTAGGTAGGTGCTTCACTTTATGCTGAATGGCTACCATAAATAGGATGTAATTTCTTCAATCATAAATGCCTTTAGCAGGGGCTGAGGAGTTTGCTCAGCAGTCAGAAGAGTTTGCTTGCAAGGCTGCTGGCAAAGTGGCCAATGTGTCTGTGATCCCCACAGGCAAGGGAGGCAGAGCCAGGAGAATCTGAACGCTCGTGAGCCAAGACTAGAACACCCATGCTGCAAAACAAGGGAGACCCTGTCTTCAGGAAAAAAAAAAAAGTGGAAGGAGAGGACAAACATCTTCAGGTTGCTCTCTGGCCGCCACCACATGGCATGGCGTTCATGTGTCCATACACATATGCATGCACACATGCCTTAAACAACCAAGAGCCCTCTCATTACATCTGTTAGCAGTTTGGCATTGCCTTCCCCTCACTTTCCAGGTTTTCCTCCTACCTCTCTCTCACTAGCTTTCAAGCTCCTTTGGCCGACACCTGCTCATCTCTCAATCTCTAAAGGTCAGCTGTCTTTGGCCTAGTTCTCTAACTGTTACCTAGATATTTGATTCCTTTAGCAATCTCATCTAGTCCGTTCTCTAAATGTCATTTCTACATAAAGACTCTGAAAATTTTAACTCTAAACTAAACCACTTTCCATGGACATCTATTACTAATAGCTGCTTACTTTGTTCTACCAATTGGACCAAAGACACTTAAAATTATGCATGTCCCTAAGAGACTATCTGATCTTATGTAATCCTGATCCTAAGCCTATTCCTTCTACTGTCCTATCCATCTCAGTAAATTAGAAACTTTTCCTTCCAAACAGTCAGGTCGAAAAACTCAGAAACATCCTACCTATCCCCCAAATTTTGTTAAGCAAAAATGTTTGCTCTAATTTCAAAAGATGCCATATTGAACCACTTCTCTATCAGTGCATTCCAGGTCATACACAATCTGACCTTCTCATCTTTAACTTCCTCTTTCTCTTCCTCTTATTCACTGAACCCAACACTGCTGGCCTCCTTGCTCCAAATACTGGGAAGAAGTAGGCCTCAGGACTTTCATACCTGCATTCCCTGGGCTAATCTTATTCTGGAAGTCTGCATGGCTCACTTATCTCCTTTCGATTTTTCCTCCAAAATCATTTTCACTGTGCGGCTGTCCTTGGCTACTCTATGTTAAATCCAAACTACTATATTACCAACTTATACTTAGCTGGCCTTTTCCCTTTCTTTTTACCCTGTTTTATTTTTCCTATCCCACCTATCACTTCTAATACCCTATAGCATTTACCTGTGTTGATACTATCTAACCACCACCCTCCACACTAGAGTCAAACATGCTGTTTACCATGTTCTAAATGTCTAGAAAGTCCCTATATGAGGCAAGCACGCCACATATACAGGTTTGTTCATTATGGTAACAATACTGGTTGGGTCTGGTGGCCCATGCCTATAATCCCAGCACTTGGGAAGTGGAAGCAAGAGGAACAAGAGTCCAGAGGCCAGCAGGGACTATGTGACACCTGTCTCAAAAAAGAAAAACAAAAACCAAAAAACTAAGATGAGCTTATCTATTGGAACATAAAGGGAGGGAGGAAGGGAGGAAAGAGAAGGGAGGGGAGGAAGGCACTACAAATTATTGGTCTTGGGTTGAAGAGATGGCTCAGTGGTTAAAGGTGCTTGTTTATAAAGCCTGCCAATTGGGTTTGATTCTCCAGTAGCCACATAAAAGCCGGATGCACAAACTGGTGCATACATCTGAAGCATTCAGGCATGGCGGCACATACCTAAAATCCCAACACTGGGGAGGCTGAGTAGGAGGAGTGCTGTGAGTCTGAAGCTAGTATGGGCTATAGAGTTGAGTTCAAGATTAGCCTGGGTTACAATGAGCCCCTGCCTCAAAAAGACATTTTGAAATTTGATCATTTGATAAAAAGCACAAAGGGGAAAAAAATGAAACAAGGCAACCATCTCCAAATAATTTAAAGAACTTAAATGGGGCCAGGAGAAGGCTTGGTAGACAAAGTGCATGAAGACCAGAGTTTGGAACCCCAGCACCCACGTAACAGCCATGTGAGTGTGACGGCCTGCCTATACTCCCAGTGCTTGTGAGGTGGAGACAGGAGATACCCTGAATAAGCTGGCCAACTAGACTAGCCAAATTGATGAGCTCTGGGTTCAAGGGAGAGACTCTACCTAAGTAAGGAAAGTGGAGAATGAGTGAGCAAGACACTCATTGTCAACCTCTGGCCTTGACACAGACGCAAACATACATGTATACAAACACACCACATACACACAAAATTATAAAAAAAGCAATTAAATGTTTACATGTACACTTGGAAAACATCAATTTACCTTTGTAGTTAGGTCCTGTTCTGCTGGGAGTGTCTCTCTTAAAGCACGTAGACCATGTTTAACCAGTTCATTTAAATTGCCTATATGAAAAAAAATCATTTAATTTCATCAACATGAAGCTTCTTTTATCAACTCTACAGCCACATGCTGTATCCTGGAACTGTGGTTTTGGTGACACACTAAATTTAGCACAACTAAAAGTAGCCAAGGTTTAATACTAGTGGTATAATCAAATAGTAGCCAAAACATTGGCGACTGTTATTTTAGTTAATGAAAGGACAAATGCACAAATCTGAACTGTTGGTTGCTAGGTTAAATCAAAAACCTTAATTCACAGATAATAGTTTTGTAGAATCCTAGTTCCTAAATTCCTGTTTTATAATAAAGAAATTTCTAACTCATTTTATGTGATATTACACCAATACCAAAACCAGACAAAATCACCATAGAAAACCACAGACCAATATCCGTTATGAATACAGACACAAATAATTGTCAACAAAATACCTGCAATACCAGCACTTGGGAGGCCGACGGGGAGGAAAACAAGTGCCATGACTGTGACTGGAGGTAAGTCAATCTCGGCTACGAAGTAAGACTCTATCTCAAAAAACTGAAACCAAACAACTAAACCCACTAAAAAATGAATCCAACAACAAAGAAAAAGGATTATACATTATGACCCAATGGGTTTTTTTTTCAGGAATGTAAAGTTGACTTAACATTTGATAAAGTCAAGCAATGTAATATAACACATTAATAGACCAAAAGGGGAAAAAAATGCATCATCACCCCAGTAAATACTTAACGTGCATATAATCCCCTAAATCCTGCATAATAAAGTCACCAAGCTAATAATTGAAGGACTTCCTCACCCTAATAAATGGCATCTACAAATTCTTAGATACTATCATACTTAATATGATGAAAACTTTTCCCTCAACAGCAGAAACAAAACAAGGACACTAGCTGTCACTGCTTCTATTTATTGTGTTGGAGATTCTAGCCAGGGCACAAGATAGAAATGAAATGTATCCAAACTGGGAAGCAAAAGGAAAAACTCTATTCCTAGATGACACAATTTTAGACCTACGGAATCCACATACATACAGACCAAATAACTAGAACTCATGAATTTAGTACGGTTGGAGGATCCAGGATGAACATGCAAATATCAATTGTATGTCTACATACTTGCAATGAATAAACTGCAAATGCTACTGGTAATACCCTGTTTAAAGCAACATGGAAAGAATACAATATTTAATAATAAAGTTGACAAAAGAACACAAGACTTGGTTACTGAAAGCTATGAAACACCACTGAAAGAACTCAAAAGACCTAAGTATATAGAAAGGAATTCAAGAATTGTATAGATGCTGCTTGACTAATGACAGGGTTACATCCCAATAAACCCATAATCAACAGAGAATGTTTAAGTGGATTTAACACACCTGACCTACCAAATAACACAACAGCTTGGCAACACTGTATGCTGTAGAGGATCCTGTGTGATTGTGTGGCTCACTTCACTGCCTGCATCATGATTGAGAACCTTCCCATGTGGGGTTAGCTCAGAAAGAGATCCAAGTGCAACATCGAAGTTCTTTCATACCATCAAAAAGTCAAAACAGCCTGGGCTGGGGAAGTGGCTCAATGTTTCTTTTCTGGGTTAGAGACATCCAAGCTTGACTCCCCCAAATCCACATAAAAAGTTGTGCATGGCCACACATATCTGTAACCCAAATCTTCGGGGGCAGAGAAGGGAGAATCACTGGGGTTTGCTGATAGTAGTTC
This sequence comes from Zapus hudsonius, assembly GCA_004024765.1. Taxonomy (NCBI): domain Eukaryota; kingdom Metazoa; phylum Chordata; class Mammalia; order Rodentia; family Dipodidae; genus Zapus; species Zapus hudsonius. The sequence goes on from PVHP010000238.1 coordinate 96,491, forward strand.
TAGATTGGGAAAGACTCTATCTCAAGGAAAGAAATTCACAGGTAAGAGGACATCCAGTGTTCTTTTCTGACTTCACATGCATGGGCAAGGAGTGCATGTATCTGCACACATGTGCATGCACCAGACATCATACAAATGTGCAAAAGAGGTCAAAACACCCTATGCTGAGCCCTTACATTTAGGTACACCATCTGCATTACAATAGTGACCTCTTGATATTGGTAACAAACACACACATGTGCCACTTTGCGCATCTGGCTTTACATGAGTATTGGGAAATCAAACCCAGGCTGCCAGGCTTTGCAAGTAAGCCCCTTTAATGGCTGAGCAACCTCTTCAGTCCTATGGGTTAAATTTTGAAAAACAAAAAAAAACCTTTCTGTACAGCTAATGGCTTTCTTCATTTAGGAGGGTACATTCATTCATTATGTAGAGACTGGAAAAGGCAAAGCAACACAAAAACAAAATAAGCGAAGCTGTTACTTACACTCCATGAACTCAGACATATGTCTCTCCAAGTAAGTACGAGCTGACTGAGAACGGGCTCCAATGGACATAGCTCGGCAGTCAAAATAGTTAGCAGATGGACAGGTCTGGAAAATGTGAGGGCCCATGTCCTGCCCAAAGAGAAAAACAGTGAATGATTCTGGACTTTCATTAAACTTAATTTTTTTCTTAAATCTAGTTTTTGCAAAATCAGTAAAATTAATCTATCTTCATTGTCAACTTGACTCGATTTAGAATCATCTAGGAGACACACTTTTGGGTGTGTCTGTGAAGGCACTTCCTTCCAGGTTTAACTGAGGGGGCAAGACCCAATCTGAGCGCAGGCATATTATCACATGGGCTGAGGTCCTGGAATGAATTACAAAAAAAGGAAGGCCCAAGCTGAGCACCAGCATTCTCTCTTGGCTTCCTGCCAGGATGGATTCCATCACCTCAAACCTTGAGTCAAAAAAACGCCTTCCTTAGTTTGCCTTTGTCAGATATTTTGTCACAGAAATAAGAAAAGTAACTAATCCACTAGTAATACTCCATAAACTTACATCATAACCAGCAATAAGCAGCCCGACCCCATATGGTCTCCGGCCATACCGTTGTGTTGGTATCTGGGTCTCTTAAACTAGTTAAGGAGCTCTTTCTAAAAAGGAATAAACTACCTTTATTTTCAATTAAACATACCTCTACCGTCTTCGTTATTACAAAATGCACTGGAAGGAAACAGATGGGTATTCCTTTGCTAACATTGAACAAGATTTGGATTTCTACCAAACCCAAGAACGAATAATCTCTAGTCAAACGATCTCTTCCCATGTAGGGCCACATGTGTTTTGGATATAAGTGGTTCTGGAGTTTTGGGGACATTCAGAATCAACAAGAAACTTAAAACCTTTCTAAAAATGATGCTTGGATAGTTTCTCTGAAATTGGGTTGACTTTTGTCTAGAAAATACCAGTTGCTTATAAAGGCTAATGAAATAGAAACCCTAACCCTGAAATTTTTAGTTTTACATCCTACGTCATGAGTTCTGCATTCCTAACCCCAACCCAAGGGTTAAGTACCAACGCCCTTCAAAGTTCACATTTATAAATATGGACACAGAAAGGATACTGCTTCCAATTAGAGATACAAGACGAGATACAGGAAGCGGTCTGTCAAACACAAATCTGGAATCCAAACACTCCTGGCGCATAAAATTACTGAAAAAAGAAACAAGAAAAATTAGTCCACAGCACAGCGCACTAATCCAATCTACACAAGGCAGCTTGACTTCACCCTGCTTTCAAGCATTTCCATGGATTAGGTCCATAAAACCAACCAGAAAGATAAGAAAGACAAAAGAAAGGGATGCATTTTAAAAATATTTATTTATCACAGAGAGACACTGTAAATGAACCCCAGACACATGCACCACTCTGTGCAAAAAGGATGCATCTTTGTGTTAAAGTTTGAGGTCACAAGAGGTTTTAAAATAATAAATGACTGAGCCAGAACAGAGGAGCATCCTAGAATCCAAACTTGGAGGTAAAGACAGAAGGATCAGGAGCTCCAGGCCAGCCTGGGCTATATGCACCTTCTCTAAATAAACAAATGGCCAAATTATTCCTTAGCTTTACAGAATCCCGTCTCAAAGCACTTACAGAATGAAGAGTACAGAGCACAGGAGAGGGCGTTCTCCTCTCCCCCTGTCAGGAAGTGTGTGTGTGTTTGTGTGTGCAAGTGCCTGTAGTATGTGGTGTATATACATGCATGCCCTGTGTGCTTGGGCGGGCAGTGACATGACTTAATTGTCAGCCAAAGAAAGTTTTTCTTGAAAGCAGAAATTGGGCTTAAATTTCCGACAACAGAGCAAAGATAAGAAATTAGTTTTCGTTTTCTACTTTTGTGGTGCTAGAGACTGAACCCAGGGCCTCATGCATGCCACACACGTGTTCTCCACTAAGTGACACTCCCTGCCTGCATTGCTTAATATGGCAGGCACTACTCACACGTGGCTACTAAGTCCTTGAAAGGTAGATAAGGAGAGATGTACCCTGAGTATAGAATTTCCACCCAATTTCAAAGGCTCCACACCAAAACTATGCATCGTAACTCACTAACATAGTGTGCCTATTAATGAGGCCTGGAGATATGGCTCAGTGGTTAAAGGTACTTGCTTTCAAATACCGGATGGCCAAGTCCCCAGTACCCATTGAGTCCCCAGTACCCACATGAAGCTGGATGCACAAAGTGGAGCACACATCTGGAGTTTGTAGGCAGTGGCAAGAGGCCCTGGTGCGTGTGCCTGTTCTCTCTCGCTCTCTCTTTGCAAACAACAAATCTATTTTTAAAATCAGCTTTCATATTAACTAAATGTTGGCATGGCAATATTTTAGATTGGGTTAAACAAGATGTTTGACTTTATGACACTTTATTTACATTTTTGGGACAGATAGAAACCCAAAATACTGTCCTACTATTGACTTAAGAAAGCCAAGGGGCTGGCTGAATAACGGAACATCTTACACAATGACCCTATTATTTGCCCTTACTATTTTTATTTTCTGTTTCCAAATCAAGCCATAAATTAGAGATTAACTCTGACTACCTCCCGTTCTCAAAGTCACTGTGTTAAGTGTTACACATGGTATACTGTGTGTCACAGAAATTAGTTTAATACTTCAGTAATTAATTAGCCCAATCTCAGCTATTAAGCGAAGTGCTGAGAATTCAATCTGTGTGATTTCAAAGTCGTACTGCTTGATTTACATGTTACTTCCCAAGAAATAATCTCCATCTCTTCTCGACTTTCACAGAAATTTAATCCCCTTACTCCCTATCTCGTGTTGTAGATAAAATAGATCATGCCTGAGCCTTTTTTTCTTTTTAAAAGCAATAAACTATTTTTTGACTTGTGCATGTGTGTGTGTGTGTGTGTGTGTGTGTGTGTGTGGATGGTATGCATGTCTGTGTGTGGGGGATGGTATGCATGTCTGTATGTGTGGGTGTGCACACTTATGCACAGATACACTTGCATGTGAATGTGAAGGCTAGGGAACAACCTCAGATGCCATCCCCCTCAGGTACAGGGACTCTCATTTGCCTGGGGACTGCCAACTAGGCTAGAAAAACTGGCCATGGAGCTCTAAGGCCCCAACTCTCTGCTTCCACAGCACTAAGATCATAAGCACACATCACCACACCCAACATTTACAGAGATGTTGGGGATTGGACAAGTCTGACCGAGTCATCTTTTATATCCCACATTATCTACCTGTATTGATGTAGTCAAGAGAACAAGTGTAGTTCAGGCCATCTTTAAACAGAAAAACTTCATAGACATATATGTCTTTAAATAGTATACAATGTGCTAAAAACTATCGTATTATTCAGTGACTTCTCAAAAGTGCTAATATGTCTAATTCTATCAGCACCACGAGAATTACGAAATGGAAATAGTAACTAATCCAAATTCACTAAGATGTTCACCATCTTTGTTATAAACTATAACAAACAACTTGCTAAAATATCTTTTTTATCTGCATCTTTTCTGGAGAAATGATGAGCTGTTAACCAAAAGGGATGTTTCTCTAGCTCTGTACGAGCATACATACCATAGTAATCTAGCATCAGCGGTAAGCCCTGCAATGGAGATCCCAATATGGTTGTCAACATGGAGGATTTTCTTCTGGTGAGCTGCAAGCTCTGACTGTGCCCTCTAAATGGAGACATTGTAAGACACGCAAATGAGCTCACAACTTTATTACTTACACAGTGAAATTTACACATGGCGATTGTTTGATATAGGAAGAAGATACAATTATCACCTGACTGACTTACTTTTAGAGCAACCAAGACTGCATGTGTTTTTGACTTTAGACCCACAGTGGCGGAACCTTGTTTAACAGCTTCCATTGCATATTCAATCTGATGAATCCTGCCCTAAAGAGAAAAAATAAAAATAAAAACACATCTTAAGAGTCATTCTAGAATATCCTTTCACAAGCTAAAAATTAAGAGTTCCAAATCTTAGACAAGCTTAATTAAATTTCATTTTTTAACTAAGAAACATATCTAAGTTTCATATCCTAGGAATGTCCAAAATGGTTATATTCCTTTTACACTCTACAAGCTCACAAATTTCTTTCCTATTTTTAAAGACAAGGTTTCACTGTTCCCCAAACTGACTTGGAACTGCTTGGTCCTCCGGCTTCAATCTCTGAATTAGGATTACAGGTATGCACCACCAAGTCTAGTTTACCATCAAGTTCAGTTTATAATCTCACTAGTGTCTAAAACTAATGCAGATATGAAAAGCCACTTCACAGAAATAGCATAAAACGGGTTGGAGACATCTCTGAAGTTAAAAGCACTTGCTTGCAAAGCCTGAGGATACAGGTTCTATTCCCAAGTGCCCACATAAAGCCAGAAGCATAAAGTGTCACACGCTCTGGATCTGATGTTCATGTGCAGTGGCTGGAGGCCCTAGGTGCCTCTTTCTCTCTTTTCCCCTTCAGCCCTCTCTTTGCTTGCAAATAGATAAATTAATTAAAAAAACCAAAGAAATGGCACAAAGCACTTTACCTGAGGGCTCCAAACAGTGACATCATTGTCATACTGATTACGAAACTGAAAGTTGAAAAAAAAATCACCTATTAATACAAGCACTTTACAAACCCTCAAGCTTAACTTTTTAAGACAGGAGCTTGCATTCAACTTGCTAAGGCGATTCTGTTACACTGAATTTAAGGCGACTCAGCACAACTTCATCGGAGGAGCATTATTCCCATACTCAGCTGCAAGCCGATTTTCTATTTACCAAGTGCAGAGAGAGAAGAGCAGACTGTGATCTCCCTACCTCCTATTCTGGAACACTCTTAGGACTCCCCTTGGGCGGTCAATTGCTAAAGTTCACAGGGAACAACTTTTTTTCTAACTTTTCTAAATAGTGAAAAGCTTTTCTTTAAAATAAGCCCATGTAGCCATGTCTTGTAATCTCCATCTTTTCCCCTGAAATTCTCAACACATACTCCCACCGTTCCTCACAAATACATTTTAAACCAGGGTCTCATGTACCCCCAGACTAAGATGACCTTGAAATCCTAGTCCTCCTGTCTTTGCCTCCGGAATGAGGGGGGTGAGGGGATTACAGGTGTGCACCCCCACACGGGGCTCTATACCTCTCTATCTTTACACTACGATTAAAGTTATGCCTGGCTTATCTTTAAACTCTCTTCTTGCACCTTGTACAGACTGAGAATCACAACACACACACACACACACACACACACACACACAAAGTCTTCAGGAGCTCAGAGGTGGACACGGTGACGCAAGCACTCCTGGAGGTGAACATTACAAGGCCAAGTGTCATGGCTTTGGGAGAGCGGACCCCGAGGGCGAGGAAGTAGGGTCCTGGCCCCAAGCCCTGCCCAGCAAACTCGATCCCATCGCTCCCCCTAGAGAGAGAACAGAGAACAGCGGGCGGGCGTGGGGTGGGCTCCGCAGGTCGGGGTCAGGGGCGCGGGCGTGGGTGGGCTCCGCAGAGGCGGGTCCAGGAGCGCGGGCGTAGGGTGGGCTCCGCAGGGCCTCGAGCCCAGCACGCGAGCGGCCGGGAACGTGCTCCAGTGGCCGGGAGGAAGCGCTCGAGGCCCCGCGGAGGTCGGGGGAAAGGCCGGCCCGGCCCGGCCCGGCCCGGCCCGGCGATGCTGAATCACCGCCGGAGCTCCGCTGCCCCGTCACCCCCCACGCTGATGGACACCGAGGCCGATCACCGAGTTCACCGTCGGCGGACCTCTGCCCTAAACCTTCCCGGGACGCACCATAGCTGCGGCGCCGACCTGGCTGCGACGAGCGGAGACAGCGGAGGAACCGAGGAGCGCCGCCGAAACCACCGCTCGGCGATCGACAGGCGAGCCTGCGGGCCTCGGACGGCGGCGCAGGGCAGGGCGGTCTATCCCAGAGACATCGATCGGCGTCCGCCGCCGCTCGGCCCTCTCCACGCGCACTGCATGGCTTGCGGTGGGCGGGGCCCGGGAAGCCCGAGAAGCAGAGATTGGTTGGAATCACAGGGTGGGCGTGTCCGCGGCGGCCAAGAGCGGTCAGAGCGCCCCTCAGCGGCCAGCACGGAGTAGATTCCCGGCCCTTCTCCGTCTTCCCGGCTGGTGACTGCGGGGGGATCCACGCGTGCCATCAGCCTCTCGTGCACGGCCCACGCAGGCTTAGGGGCGTTGTGTGACTCAGAACCAGGCGCGTCACGGTAACTTTCCAGCGTTCCTGCCTTCTTAGCAACCCTGATCGTCGGTGGCCCCTGCCGGATCTTGTCATCTTTCTGTGGACCCCCAAACCACGCGCGGGAGCGGCGGTGGGGAGGTGGGGAATGCACGTTTTCCTAGGAAAGAGTTTTAAAAACAGCTCCCACCCTAAAGTCGACACGACTGCTAATTCTCTCTTGATGAAGAGGAAAGGATGTGTACCTAGACTTTAGTTTCTTAGAAGTGATTGGTTCAAGTTCACAGCAGTTTAGTAACACACACACACACACACAGTTTCTTTTTATTTTTCTTTTCTTTTTTTTTTTTTTTGATGACAGGGTCTCTAGCTCATTCTAGCTTTGAACCCTGGCAGTCCTACCTTAGTCTCTCAATGTTGGGATTACAGAAGGGAGTCCTCATGCCCAACCGTGAGTGAATATATATATATATGAGCATTCACCACACCCAGCTTAGGTTATATTTTGAACGTCATTCCATGTTAAACATTTTCCAGGTCAAACGCCGATCTCTAGTGCTCTGATTGTGAACTCAAAGTATTTACCCAGATCCCCGTGTAGTGGGTTTCATGAATTGGATATTTTTAAGGCTTTCGGGAAAAAGTTCTGAATTGCCCTCCAGAAATATTTTGACCCATTTATACACCCTCATCACTAGTTTATAAGATCACTCTATTTAAATTCACCAACACTGGCTCTTGTCATTTCGTAAAACTTCAGCTATTATTTTTTGCATCTGTGTGTGGTGTGTTGTATACTCTTGTGTGTACACACGGCTGCAAAGGCCAGAGGAGAACCTCATGTGGTCTCCATATCTGTTCCACTTTGTTTCCTTTAGAGGGAGTCTCTCACCAAACCTGACAGAGCTGACATGTTTGGTGAAATTCACTGATCAGCAAGCCCCAGCAATTTTTATGTCTCTACCCCTTGGCTTTACTCAGCTGTTTACGTGAGTGCTGAAGATCAAAGTCAGGTCCAATTACAACCTAATGCTTGAGCAGCAAGTGCTCTTACCTGCAGTAATCAAGAACAGACAAGCAAAACAGTGATCAAAACACAAAGCTCTCTGCCTTCATGGAGCCAAGATGCTGTTGGAATCTAGAGGGGGAGGCATTTTGGAGGAGTCTGGAGTTTGGTCAAAATCCACAGAGGTGTGAGGCAAGCATCCTTCTGTGGGTGTTTCTTTAGATCAGAACAAGATACTCTTTAAGGGTTACAAGAAGGATCAAGAAACCTTCATACACAGAGCTGGCCCTGTACCCACAGCTGCTAGAGACTAACAATGAGTTGGCAACCAGGTGAGCTGTTTACCCAAGTGCAAAGGAGAGATTGCTAGCCCATTCTCACTGGGGTGAGGATAGGGGTGTTTCCACAGAATGCATAAAGTCACTCATGTTACCTCTAAACATGGAGCTCAGAGCACCAACCCGGAGTGTCAAAACTCAAGAAGCCAAGTTAAGAACTTTCATGTCCCTTCTGGTTTCACGGGGAAGGAAGGTAGCCAAATTGGTGGTGATGGTGTGAGAGGGTATGAGGAGAAAAACGTAGGAGGGACATAGAAAACAATCAGCCATTTCCCTTTGGCTGTGGCAGGCTTAAGTTGGATAAGGCAAGAAGCTTTCCCCTTAGAAAAACTTTATCATGATTTTATTGGCTTTATTAGTTGACTTACTTGAATGACTAGACATTTCATGAGATTTGTAACATTTTATTGAAGCACAGAAGAAAAATCTACAGCTCTTGCTTCTTATAAGGATTGGAGAGATGGCTCAGTGGTTAAAACACTTCCTGTGTAAGTAAGCATGAGGGCTCAGGAGGCCTGAGAGACCACTGGAGTTTGATCTCAAGACCCACATAAATAACTGATCAAGGCCATGCATATCTGTAATCCCTGTCTCGTAGAAGAGCAAAGATGGGAATCGCAGGGGCTCCTGAGAAACTGTCACGCTCAGGATCAGCAAGAGACTCTGACAAGAAGGATTTTCCCATGATCTCTGGTCAACACAGGCAGGTGCATAGGGTGGCTCCTGGGCACATACACGTGCATACATCACACACACACACACACACACACACACACACACACACACATGAAAAAAAAATTGTAATACACATTAATTTATTTCAAATGAAGGCAGCTTGAAAATGTTAATCTGCTCGGTAGAGAAAAATTCAAATGTGATTTTTTTCCTCTTCAATATCTATCTAGAGAAGGGAGAAATATTATCCTGAGAAATAAACTTTCCAGCATGTATTACATTTATAGTCTGAGCATGCGCATGCCTATGCATACTATAGGTGACTCACATTCCATGAAAAGTGGTACTACTGCATTTCCCGAGTTCAACTAGAATCGAACGCAGAACTCAAACCTGGCTGTGTGAGTTGGGGATGAGCATTTTTTATCTATCCAGCACCTCACACAGGTTCAGGGACTTTCTTACTGTGGAAATAACTGTGAACATCTCAAATTATTTGGTCATCCATCCATATTGATTTTGTGTTGGGATTCCCTTCTGTGCCATCTTCCCTTCAGATCTGGTCACTCTGGTATTTCTTTTTTTTAATATATGATTTATTTATTTGAGAGAGAGAGAGAGAGAGAGAGAGAGAGAGAGAGAGAGAGAGAGAGAGAGAGAGAGAGAATGGGCACGCCAGGGCCTCTAGCCACTGCAAACCAACTCCAGACACACGTGCCACCTTGCGCATCTGGCTTTAAGTGGGCACTGGGGAATCAAAATAGGGTTTTTAGGCTGAGCCATTTCTCCAGCCCTGGTATTTCTTTATTGCCCTTGGTAATCAAGAATCAAACAAGTACTTCTTGCAGCCACTACACCCAAGTTCAGCCTCTCAAGGATGTGTCTGGATACCTGTTTGAATGGAAGCAAAGGAGAGCTGGATGGGGGAACACATAAAATTAATATCAATAAAGTAAACCACATCAAAATTTGTGTCCTTATGTGATTCCATTTTCACCTGTTTTCCCAGGTAAACATGTTAGGAGAAAAACTTGTAGATACATTAAATTTAACAGTTTATTTGACCAAAGATGCAGCTCCTATTTGCTAAGGTGCATTACTTGCCTAGCATGAAGGCCCTGAGTTCTATCCCCAAGACCAAGAAGCTAAGTTAATAAATAGGAAAGAATTCATGAATTGGTCGGCAGTTTGAGTCAAAAATGGTTCAGAAATCTTCCAGAAGTGATGAACAGAAACAACCCAATTGGCTGCAGTTGGCATTTGCCTCATATGGCTGTTTTGACAGCTTTCATCCTAGGTTTGGCTGGAGGCTTAGTTGCTGTGATTGGCTGAGACACAAGTATTTATGAGAAGTGTATACAGACAGGTTAGCTTACAGTCTATTTATCCATCAAGCTGAGTTCACTAGGCCAAACTTAAAATATGTATGAAGGCATCTTTAGGCCAAACCACAAATGTTTCTTCATGTTACAAACTTTTCTTACTATTTTTCAAGATGGAAGCTAGGTAGCCCACTATGTCCTCAAACTGGTGATCCCTCTGCCTCTACTTCCTGAGTGAAATCAGTATAAAGCGTCCTCTAAAAAATAAAAATAGATCTCCCATCTGACCCGGGTACGTCACTCCTGAGTATTTCCCAAAGAACTAAAAGTCAGCGTATCAGAGATGCTTTCACAATCAACATTTACACAGTAGCTAAATTATGGAACCAACCTAGGTGTCCATCGGCAGAAGAATAGAGAAGAAAAGGTGGTTTCTATACACGATGGGCTTTTTTCCCAGCCATGAAGAGCAACGTTACATTGTTTGCAGGAAAATGGATGTAACTGGAGGTAATCAAGTGAATTAAGTCATTCTCAGAAAAAAAACAACAAATACTATGTTTTCTCTCATTTGTGGTTCCTAGATTTTAGATAGATATATAAAATCATGTCTGTGTGTAGGACATGAAATTAGAAACAAAGCTGTGTCGAGAAGCAGACAGAACTAACAGGAAGAGGAGAGAGGGGTGGGCAGGAGACATTGGGGGAGATGTTCAAAGTACATAATGTACTTGTGTGAAAATGTCCTTATCTAACCCAGTGTGGTGTACAGTGAACATACATCAATAGGAACAAAGCATGATATTGGTAGTGTTTCCTATGACTGTGATAATTAGAATTTCTTATTGAAAGTGCTCAAGTATACCCCTGGGCACATGGTAAGTACTCCATAGACATTGGCTACTATTATCTCTGCTTTCAGAAGCATTATCCATCTTCTCAAATGGTTGTCTTAGTGATCATCCAGGTCAAGTGGTCATGATAATAGCGATGGATGTTACTTATCTAGCTGGAAGGGCAAAGTAGTGAGCCAACCTCTCAACTATCCTAAATTTTTCCTTTTAGCCAAAATCCACCTTTTTTTAAATCTCACTGAATTTTGAAAGCCTCCTATAGCAATTACCTTTACATTGCTGGGACAAAACTCCTGACCAGGAGCAGTGAGTGGATAGAAGAAAAGCATTTATTTTGGCTTGCAGTTTTATGGTGGTGGGGAAAGCATGGCAGAGCAGACGACCGAGTACCATATCTTGTCCCATCAGCTCGGAGGAGGTAGCAAGAGTGAGCTACCCATACCCATGAGGGCTGAACTAAGACCTCAAGACCTGCCCTCAATGATACACCTCCTTCAGCAAGACTCCACCTCCCAAGAGCTCCACCACCTGGGACAAAGCATGAGGCTTTATCACAAACACTTGAGGCTATGGGGGAAATTTTATATCCAAACTGCCACACCTCCTATATATTTAACTTTGACTTAATCTCTTTGGACAATTTTACTTATTTTTGTTTGCCTGTCAAGATCTATGAAGCACAATAATAGAAAACCTCCTTTTAAGAATTATATATAATGATGTGTATGTTCATGTGTGTGAGTCCAGGCACACAAGCACCATGGTCCACCTGTGGAGGTCGGAGGACAACTTTCAGGTGTTGGCTCGTGCCTTCTACCTTGTTTGTTCCCACTGTGATCACCAGGGCAGTTAGCCCATGAGCTTTGGTGGCTTTTCCTGTCTCTGTCTCGTTTCTTACCTGCAGGTGTGCTGGGATTACAGACACCTGCTACTGCATCCAGCTTTACAGGTGAGCTGGGGATCTGAACTGGTACAGCAAGCGCTTCATCCACAAAGCCATCTCCCCAGCCTGAGACTCACCTTCGAAGCTCTGTCTGCCATGCAGGGTGATTGACTGCTACAAAAATAAAAACATGGCTGGTGGAGTTTGAAATAAAAATGACTTTCTTATAAAATGACTTCTCACTGTCCTTGCAAATGAAATATAGAACATATTTCTTAATTTTTTTAAAAAAGAAATCTATTCTTAGGTTATTTGGGAAAGTGCTTTCCATTTTAAAAACAAGTATTTCTTCCTCTCATGGGCCACAGCTAGTGTTTCATTTTTTAATTGCCAGAGAGAACTCCAGAATTTATTTTCCTATGGTCTGTTGCTGAAGAGGCAAAGGCAAGAGAATAGGGTTTTTGTTTTGTTTTGTTTTGTTTTTGTATGTTTAATGATGGATAAAGAGTGTTCATTTAAAATATTTATTTATTTATTTATTTATTTATTTATTTATTTATTTATTTATTTATTTATTTAGGAGAGAGATAGTGTAGGTGTGCCAGGACCTCTTGCCACCGCAAATGAACTCCAGACACATTTGCCTCTTTGTGCTTCTGGCTTTATGTGTGTTCTGGGAATTGAACCTAGGCCAGTAGATTTTGTAAGCAAGTGCCATTCACCCACTGAGCCATCTCCCCAGCTTTGGAAATAGCATTCTCATCCATCTTACATTTTCGTCGTTATTGTTTTTTATTTCCTCAAGAAAAAAAAAAGAAAGAAAATCCAACCATTCTAACAGTAGGCTAATCATTCCCGAGGTATAACTTATTCACAATCAAAGTTTGTTTTCTAGAATGTTCAGTCTCTAGGTTTGCAATTCCCTTTTCTGCTGCTAGGTGGCAATTAATACCTTGAAGATTTTTTTTTTAATTGCTTTCCCCACCCCAAACTCTGCATCCAAAAAGATGCATGTGTTTCTCTCTTCCTTAAGGTAAGAATTCTCTTAAGGGTAACATTCACCTTTTCCTTTAATTGTTCAGAATTATGCATACGATTCAAGCACTCAGCTATAGCTAAGGAAGAGGAAGTGGATGGGCTCTTGAAGGGGTGGTTTCCCCCAGGTGTGCTCAGTGCTCACCAGTGACAGAGTTATAGAAACAGTTGCTACAGTTTCCCTGCAGGGTTTTTTTTTTCTTTCTCCTCCCCCCTCCAACTTTACTAAAGAAAAATCTCCTGCAGAAGGAATTCCAAATGGCCCACACAAACATCATGCCTAATACAATTAATTATAAATAATACCAAAAAAATGGAGACGTGAAAGAATTTTAAAGATCCGAAAGCAATTTCAATGTGGAAAAAATACTTCGTTGAGTGACCTACATAGGAAAAATAAATCAGTTCTTTATAAGAGTAACAGAGAGGTACAGAATGGAAAACAAGCTATTTTTTTCCTGATAATTTATCCAGATTCTTGGCAAAATTATTCAAAGACTGCAAAAATCTTTATGTATTTGCAGGTCTAGAAAATCTAGTCTGTATTCTATCCCCACACCCCATGCTGAGGATTAAACCTAGAACCTAGGCCAGCACATTCATGAACACCCCAGCCCCATTTTGCTAAGTATGTTTAATTGCCTCTTGTGATTTTTTTCCATAAAGAAGATATGTTATGGATATTTCTTTTATGTAAAAGAATCCAAAATATCAAACCCCTGTTGAAAGAAGCCTGTCAGTTAGGGTCTTAAACAGAAGCCTCTGAAGGCTGGGCTCAGGGAAGAGAAACGCTAAGAGAAAAGCCACGGCTGGCATTCTAGGCCTTTCCTGCGTCCAGATGGCCTGTCTGTAGCCTGGCCAGAACCAAACCCTTCCTGCTGCCTGTTCAGCTGGCCTTGGATGACAGCCCTGGGCGACACCAGCTTCCATACCGCTTTAACTCTTGAATGCCCCAGGTTTGCAAGAAGAGGGGGGAACTTCCAGTGTGAGCTTCATTGAAAGGGTGAATGTCATTTTAAGCTTGAAACTGACTTTATAAAATATTTCTCCCACCCCTCCCCTCACCATCATAGGCTTCTCTCCCAGCAGCTCAGCCAGCCAGTTGGCATCAGAGGGCTCCGTTTTAGAAGGGAGTGTGTGTGGGCAGCCTGCAGGTGAGGACCCAGCTGCCAAGGCAGGCCGTGTGGTTTGCCCTGTGCCTACACCCAGGACCTGGTTTGGGCCTTTCCAGAACACTTGCATACACAGAGCAGTGTTGCTGCCTGGGGTGGGGGTCATTTGAAAACGTTTTTTCTTTCTTTTTTTTTTTAATAACTTATTGACAAGACTTACATTTAGCCAACAAGACTGTGTCATAGCAAATATCAAATGACCACGCATGGATTTACATAGGGACTTCTCCGAAGCTCTTGTGCCAGGAAAACAAATCTGTTATGTTTTTCAAATACCCTTGGAAGGCTTATCAGTGGCAGCCATTGGTGGTTTTCTTTCTTTGTTTGTTTGTGTGTTTGTTTTTATGTTTTTTCGAGATAGGGTCTCACTCTAGCCCAGGCTGTCCTGGAACTTACTCTGTAGTCCCAGGCTGGCCTTGAACTCATAGTGATCCACCTACCTCTGCCTTCTGAGGGCTGGATTATAGGTGTGCACCACCATGCCTGGCTCATTTTTATTTTTATTTTTATTTATTTATTTTAAATATTTTATTTATTTTCAAATAGATACAGAGAGAGATAGATAGATGAGAGAGAGAGAGAGAGAGAGAGAGAGAGAGAGAGAGAGAGAGAGAGAGAGAGAGAAAGCACCAGGGCTAACACCTTGTGTGTCTGGCTTATGTGGGTACTGGGGAATTGAACTTGGGGCCTTAGGCACTGGAGGCAAGTGCCTTAACCGCTGAGCCATCCCTCCAGCCCTCATTTTTATTTTTGACTTTCAAAAAATTGTGTGTGTGTGTGTGTGAGTGAATTTCACCAGATGGTAACACACTGAAGCACACTCAACACGTAAGGCAGAGTTTCCTTATGGCTGTCCTTTCCTCCAGGGAGAGAGACATTTTAGTAACTTGTTTGCGACAGTGCTTCGCAACTGGCTAGAAATGATGTTTTCAGATGAAAGCCTGACTTCTTGTCACTTTTCCTCTTCTCTGTGCTCACTGTTATGTGTTGCTGTTATTCTAAATCATGTTTATTGCTAAGCTAATGCCACATTCCACAGTTGCTTAGAGATCCAGGAAGGCTGGGCCAATATAAAGACCTCGTTTTGGACTGAGGATGCAGTTTAATTGGCAGAGTGCTCGCCTAGCATGCACAAAGTTTTGGGTTCCAACATTAGCACCCCATAAACCAGACATGGTGCATGTCTGGAATCCCAACATTGGAGAGGTAGAGTCAGGAGGATCAGGGGTTCCAGGTCACCCTTGCCTATACAGCAAGTTTGAGGCCAGCCTGGGATACATGAGACTTTGTCTTAAGAAAAATGAATATAAAGGAAAAATCCCCATTTATCCATCAGAGTACCTGAACAGAGGAGGGGAGGAAAGACCCTATGAAGTGCTGGCTTTTAGAAAGCTTGAGGAAGGAGAGAAAGAGAAGAGGGGAAGAGGACAAGGAAGAAGTAAAGTGAAGAGGGGAGAGGAGGATGAGTCACAAGAAAAAAGAGAAGAAAGGAGAGAGAAAAAAGAAAAAGAATGAAAGAAACGAGAGCTGTAAAGAACAGCTGAAGACAGGACTCAGAGCAGGAGGCATTAAAGAATACTGTAGATCCTGAGATGAAAAGGAAATATGTAAGAGCAAAGGTAGATGTTCGCTCCTGTTGACAGGTTCTCCAGGAGTGGCTTCTCTACCTGCCAAATCTCTCAACAGCCAGCATTCAAGGGCCAGTCTGGCTAAGCTTCCATTTGTGGCTTCAGAAAAGACACACTTCCCTCGATCCTCTGCACGGCTCAGCTCTGATCAGATCTTCAGTCCTTGATGTCAGCCTCTGTGTGTTTCTCTGCACAGTCCACAAATGTCTCCTTGCAGCGAAGATGATGAAAATAGGTTGTACATCCAACTATGTTGTCTTGGGTCACTCTGGGTAATATTCCTCCTAGTTGGATCCAGTCCTCAGAACTCTTTCCTCTGAAAAACACAGTGAACTAGACAGGCATTTAGGAAAGATTGTGTCCTCAGGAGATGTGCAATATCACCGCAATGTCACTCACAGTTTAATGTCCCCAGAGCATAAGCCGAAGCCACTCAAAGGCAGAAAGAGCAAAATGACTGTTGTTTCTATGTCTGTATTTTTTTTTCAGTTTTATACATATTTTTCTTAACTAGAAACTGGTATCTGTTGGCTTGCAGTTGGATTTTCATGGAATGTAAAATATTACTGCCACCTGAAAGGAACGGTGAGGGAAAAATTATGAAATCATGGAAGGAACTCACACGTGGAGTTAGACATCACCTTTCCTCTTCAAAAATCAGAAGAAAATCTCTGTCAACAGGAAATCCTTTTAAAGTAAGTTGTCTCAAGAAGAAGAAGAAAAATGGTAGCTGTCTAATGTTGGCTTGCTGTTCTTTTAAAAATGTATAATGTATACTATATATTTTTAAAATATTTTATTTATTCATTTTCTAGCAGAGAGAGAGAGAGAGAGAGAGAGAGAGAGAGAGAGAGAGAGAGAGAGAGAGAGAGAGAGAGCGCACAGGGCCACCACCTGTGGGTCTGGCTTATGTGGGTCCTGAGGAATTGAACCCAGGGCCTCAGGAACTGGAGGCAAGTGCCTTAGCCACTGAGCCATTTCTCTAGCCCTATATATTTTTTTTTAATGAAAGGAATTTTGCTTTTCTTTCATGGGAAATGGCAGGGGTGGGAGACAAAACTTAGAGCTATTCCCACGTTCTAGCATAAAAGATAAAAGGGGCTGATGTGAGAAACCTTATTAGTTAATTTATGACAGTATTTCCCCTCCTTTATTAGCATGTTGTGTTTTTCTCTATTTCCATGTCATGAAGATCCAATGGGCTAGTGCCCGTGTGGGTTCAAACCCCACTCTTGGTACCAAAACTGTTGCAGTCAGCTTTCTAGTTGCTGCACAGAAAGAACCCAAACAAAAGCGACTTGTGGAGGAATGGGTTTATTTGGCTTACAGACTTGAGGGGAGACTCCATCCTGGCAGGGAAAATGATGGCATGAGCAGAGGGGTGGACATCACCTCTGCCACAGCACTGCAAACAGTGGCAGGAAGGCATGCCAAACACTGTCAAGGGGAAGCTGGTTTAAAATCCCCTTAAGCCCGCCCCCAACAACACAGCTCCAGCGAGGTTGAAAAACCCAAATTGCCATCAGCTGAGGATCCATCAATCAGAACACATTCATTTGTTTGTGGGGGACACCTGGACCAAACCATGACACCATGAGGACATATATATATATATATATATATATATATATATATATATATATATATATATATATATATGTGTGTGTGTGTGTGTGTGTGTGTGTGTGTGTGTGTGTGTGTGTGTGTGTGTGTGTGTGTGTGTGTATTTGAATATGAACATCCTTGCATAAAACTTTGACCAGATTTCACAACTCTGGTCATATGATAACAAGTCTTTGTTTAGTTTCAGTCTTTCCAAATAAGCCTGCAAGTTTCTGACTCAGCACGCAGCACGTACTGCTTGGGTCCTGTCTCTCCTCTGACTCTTGACCTGCTGTGGAGACCTTGCTCAGTCTGTTCACCTAGAAAGGTGAAAGGCCCCTGTGTCTGCTGAGTGCAGGGTGTGCAGATGTACTGGGGGGGGGCCTCCCCGACACCCAGGAAGGAGATGGATCGGCTGCCCTTCAGGTCGGCAGGCTCAGGGCAGTCAGCCTCCTCGTCCTCTCACAGTCCCTTCTCAGCTGACCTCTGGCTACTGTCCTGGCTCAGGAGCTTGGGCCCTGCTTCCTCCATGCCCACGCTCCACTTCTTCCCCACATGGTTGGCATGGTTGGCATTTCCTCGGAGGGAGGAAAGTCTGAGAAACGCTGGGGAAAGAAAAGCAGGAGTCCTTTAGGATCCCCCCTTCCTTCCTAAGGGAGTGGTGGGATCATTTACAAGGACTGATTCAAAATGTTACATGGAAAATTTGCCAAAAAAAAAAAAGAGAGAATTTGGCAGGGTCTGTGCATCAGGGCAGCTAGTTTACCAACCTCTGGAGAATATGCTAACCTTCCTGCAAGCCTCTCAAGTGGCTTGTTGTTGTTGTTTGTTTCTGCTTTGTATTGTTGTGTATATGTGTGTGGGGGGTGCCCGTGACCCCAGTATTGCTCACTAGGCAAGTGCTCTCTCACTGAACCACATGACCAGCCCTCCCATGGTGCTTTCATAACTCCAGTATTATTATTATTATTATTATTTAATATTTATTCATTTTCAAGGACAGAGAAAGAGAAAGAAAGAGAGAGAGAGAGAGAGAGAGAGAGAGAGAGAGAGAGAGAGAGAGAGAGAACACACCAGGGCCACCACTTTGTGGTACTAGGGAATTGAACCCGGGGCCTTAGGCACTGGAGGCAAGTGCCTTAACTGCTGAGCCATCTCTCCAGCCCTCCATTATTATTTTTTTGAGATAGGATCTTGCCATGTTGTCCAGATTTGAACTCTGAGCCTCCTGATACAGACTCGGAAGTACCCAGGATTATAGACGTGTGCCACGTCACCCAGCAGCAAAACTCCATATCGAATGGACTTAATATTTAATAGGAGGCAAACATATACATTTTTCCTTCTATATATAATTGTCATCAATATTTCTACTGTGTAGAAATAGATTCCAGAAAGAGCCAAAATAACACATAATGATCAAATAGCATTTTGAATTTGGTGCTAAAGGTTTTGAAAATGCATATCATTTAATTAATTTTGAAAGAGAATCAACCAGTCTATATTTAAAATCCTCTATGACCTCTCATCTCCCCTGTCTTCCTTTCCCCTCTCCTCCTTCCCCCTCACTTCCTCTCCCCTCCCTCTCTTTATTACCTTCTCATTGCTGGGACAAAATACCCGACAAAAATTAGTTTCTAGGGGGGAGGGTTCATTTCAGATTACAGTTCTGGGTTACAGTCCATCATGGCGGAGGAGCTGATCACATTCAGTCCATCAGTGAGGATGCAGAGCAGAGTGGTGAGTGCTGAGCCCTCTGCCGTCTCTCTCCTCTTCATACCGTCCAGGATGGTGCTGCCCACAGTGAGGGTGCTCCTCCCACCTCAATTTACCTGGTCTAGAAAATCCCTCACAGACATGACCAGAGATTTTTTTTTTTTTTTTTTTTGGTTTTTCGAGGTAGGGTCTCACTGTAGCCAAGGCTGACCTGGAATTCACTGTGTCGTCTCAGGATGGCCTTGAACTCATGGTGATCCTCCTACCTCTGCCTCCCTAGTGCTGGGATTAAAGGCGTGTGCCACCACGCCCAGTTTAGAGATTTCTTTTTATGGTGATTGGTAATCCCATCAAGTTGACAACCAAGCTTCACCATGACAGAGGGTGCAACCACTAAACAGTCTAGCAGCTCCCCAAAGGTTTAAACAGTTACCACGTGACAACAATTTTACCCCTAAGTATGAACAGCAGAGAAGTTAACACATGCATCCATACAACTTTCAAAATGAGTGATCCTAACAGCATTGTTCATACGTAGACCAAGCAGACATACGTAGACCTTTCCCTCGAGTACTTGGGCAGGAGTTAAGTAAGCACCAATAAGTACTGTTAAATACTGTTCAATAGTGTTCTCAGAATTGTCAGTTGTGCTTTGAGCTTTTGTTAAGCCTTTATTATAACCACTCTTTTAATGCTTTCTGTGAATGCTTAAAACTGTCAAGAGCTGGTATCTGCCAGGCTCATGCTTTGTGCCTGGCAGTCCTGAGTGTGAAGAGGTCAGTCAGGAAACCCCTTTATTAACAATTATTAACAATTGGACAGGCCTGGAGGCAGCCCAGCTGGTCTGGACAGTTTAGGATCATTTTGAGGATACTCCCATGGCTGAAAGAACTCTGTAGTCACTGCTGAGTGCATGCTGCTGTCATGACCACTCCAGACAGCCCGCTCTGGCCTAGGAAAGTCTAGATGACCCTACAGCCATTCTCATCCAGGCCAAAGTGGAAGCACTTCCCTTGGTGGGCCAGCAGAAGGACGGTGATGGGTACAAACACAAATCCTTCCACTGTATGGAAGGCCGTCATGATTCGTGCAAGTACCCAGCCATCCCTACATCTTTTTCTGGTTATTTAAACAGGTTGTTTGAGTCACTTTTGATTTATTTATTTACAGACAATGGGCATGCCAGGGCCTCCTGCTGTTGCAAATGAACTCCAGATGCATGCGCCACTTTCTGCATCTAGTTTTTCATGGCTACTGGGGATTTGAACTTAGGCCATTGGGTTTTGCAAGCAATGACCTTTAAATATTGAACCCTCTCACTAGCATCTGAGTCATATTTGAGTTAGATACCAACACATTATTTGCTCATTCAGTGTATCTAATTAAGGATAATAAAGATATAATTAAAAAAACAAGTTTGTGTTACAGTAATACATGCATTTCTTTTGTTTGAATGGTATTTTTATTTATTTATTTGTAAGCAGAGAGAGAGGGAAAGAGAGAGAAAGAAAGAGAATTGGCATGCCAGGGTCTTTAGCGGCTGCAAACAAATTCCAGATGCATGAGCTGCTTTGTGCATCTGAGTTTATGTGGGAACTAGGGAGTCAAACTGGGGTCCTAAGGTTTTGCGGGCAAGCGCCTTAATCGCTGAGCCATCTCTCCAGCCCCTGTATTTATTAACGCATGAGATGTAGCTGAGTCTATTAACTTCCATAATTTTGAAGTAGCGATGAGAGTAGATGATGTTTTGCAATACAATACATAAACAATAAGCAAATATCCCTGATTCCTACTTTGGCATTTGCAAGAACTGCCAATACCCTGATTATGTGCCTGGCATGAATAGTTGAAGGGGTGTGTGCCAATGTTAGCTAGTGGATGAGAGGAGGCAGAGATAGGGCAGCAGGGGGTGGATCCTGAAAGAAACCTGGGTTTGAGTTTGAAGAGTCAACACAATGATGTAGCTTTTTATTCCTTCTAAGCTCACAGATACCCAAACAGACTTAAATAAAATCAAAATGGAATGCATGACATTCCTGCCTTTATTTATTTATTTATTTATTTATTTATTTATTTATTTATTTATTTTCACTTTTGTTCACAAAAGGATAATCTATTAATTGTTTTGAATTATAGATGGTTTAAGAGAAAAAAGGAAAGGGTTTCCTATATCCAACAGCAATATTCCAAACAAAGGTCATAATTCATCTATTAACTTATTCCACTTCATTCTTATTCTGCTTACTATTAGTTCTGTTAGTCTGCTATAACAAACTATCATAGATTGGGGGATTTAAGCTGTAAGAAACACATTTTCTCATAGTTTTTTTGAGACTGAAAATCCAAAATCAAGGTGGTTGGTGAAGACCATCCCCTGGGGTTACAGTTTGCAATATGCATCATGAGACCTCTTTGTACAGGTGTCTGTGCAGAGACAGAGGAGAGATGGATGATGGATAGATAAGTGACAGATGATAGATCATAGAGAAGCATGAACTCAGTGGTGTTGATGGGCTCATTGCACCCTCATTACTTACTAAGACCCCCGTCTTTAAACAAGCCACACTGGAGATTAGAGTTCTAACACATGAAGTGGGTAGGTGGAGGTCTATGCAAACATTCACTCCACAACACGTAGGTTAAGAACTATGAACCCAGCAGCTTCTCTGCTGGTGCTTTGGAAATCTTGGTATAGTACTGTGGTCTCTTAGTTATTAAAACAATGTATTCGATGCCTGGATCCGGATGACCTGTCAAGGTTCAGGAGGATTGAATCCTGCCTTTATTTATAAGTGAGGGCAGGCAGGATTCTGGGCCCTTCTCTCAGCTCCCCTGCCCTGCTACTCTAAGAATCCTGTACTGATTAGAACCTCATAAGACCTGTGGTCAACTCAGTACTAGAATTGAAAAGATCAGACAAACCTTTAAAACTGATCATATTGTATGTATGGGGTTGGGGGTGTGTATCTCTGTAGAGCACATGTTTAGAATGTGTGACGCCACGAGTTCAATTCCTAACACCACCTAAAGAAAACACAAAAAGTTGTGTGTGTAGGAGGATTGCTGTCAGTTCAAAGCCAGCCTGGGCTGCAGAGCAACATCCTATCTCAAATAAACAACCCCTCTCCCCTGAAATAACCAAACAAATAAATAAAAAAACAGTAAAGTACTTGTTATAGAAGGTTAAATTAAATTTCAGTATTGAAAAGAATGTCATGGTTCAATCCACCTGTAATCCTTAACCCTCAGGAGGCCAAGGCAGGGGCATTGCATAAAGTCTGAGGCCAGCCTCGGCTCTATATATAGTGAGGTGCAGACCAGCTTTTGTTTCATAAAAGAAACAAAACTACTTTTTGTTTGAGTGTGTGCGTGCTTGTGGTGTGTATTTACATACATGCATATGTGTGTGTGTGATGTATCCATGTATATGTGTCCACGAAGCCCTCCATGGGCTTGCTTGTGGTGTGTATTTACATACATGCATACATGCATATGTGTGTGTGTGTGTCTGTGTGTGTGTGTGCTGTATGCGTGTGTATATGTCCATGAAGCCCTCCATGGGCTTGCTTATGGTGGCCAGACATCCACCCCAATGATCTCCCCCCATTTTTATTTGAGCCGGAATCTCTTACTGATATCAGCGCTTGCTGTTTTCCCAAGAGCTTCCCTACAGGACAGGGGTTACAGATGAGTGTGGTGACACCCAGATGTTTATGTGGGTCCTGGGGATCAAACTCCAGTGGGCTCTCAGGCCTCCTCAGGCCCTCAGGCTTGCATAGGAAGTGCTCTTAACCACTGAGCCATCTCTCCAGCCCCAAAGATACTTCTTTTTGGGCACTTTTTATGATAGGTCCCCTGTGTCCTAAATCTGTTACTATGATTTTTTTTTAATTTGGAGCCATTAGTAAAAATGTTATATTACAATGTTTATTTCTGGATGTTGATGAATATGAGGCATACTGCCTAGGATCTGCACAACTGATTTTGTTTAACTCAATAAAATCCTCCAGATGTAAATTAGCGTCCTTTGCTAAATATTGATTTATTGTTTCTTCCACGATGAGATGGGGAATGTAAGCATTTTGATAAGTGGGCTGGAAGGCTTTTGATCTCACTGTGGTGTCTCAGAGTGAGTCCTATTATGTTCAATAATTTGATTTTGTTCTTGCCTGGAATGAAAACCGCGTCTAAAGAGGCATTCTTTCTTTTTTCTTTTGTTTGTTTGTTTATTTCAAGGAAGGATCTCACTCTAGCCCAGACTACCTGTACTCACTCTGTAGTCGCAGTGTGCCCTTCAACTCCTGGGCATCCTCCTCTCTCTGCCTCCTGGAGGGATGGGACTAAAGGTGTGCACCACCACACCTGGACTGAAGAGGCATTCTGGGCCCCTGTAGTGCCTGCTAACAGTAAGTAGGTCTCCTCTTGCAGCTATGTCCTCTGGCCAACCGAGTGTCACAGGGTATGCCCAAGGCCAGAGCTGGGGATGGGAACATGAGAATAAGAACAGATTTGGTCCTGAAGTCCTGCCTTCCCGAGGGTGGACTTATCAGGGATACTATATAGGATTGTATTTCTTCTATGCTAGTAAAGAAAGCATCTCACACTGAGAGGCTATGGTGACCATATGACCTCCCTCTGGGGCCACTGTGTCTCTTTATGTCAAAGGACAGGTCAAAGGATAAAACTGACTTATTATTACAAATTTATATAAATGAAAGGGTCATTATATGTGAGTTAGGGGCAAGCAGAGCTCAAAGTAAATGCACTCATGCATTTCATAAACATTCCTTTTTTTAAATAGTCAAAAAATCAAATCAAAATAAAATGGTATTACTTGATAGAAAAATTATGGAAAACTGAACTTTGAAAACTAAAGTGGAATTACTTCAGAAGCCCAAATATGGTGTCACAAATTTATTTGATTCATGAAGCTATCACAAAATCACAAGGCCACTATTTTTTTAAGCTTTACTGGTCATAATGAATTGATTAGGATTGGGAAAGGCCTCATTAGCAGTGATGGGTGGCCTGCTTGAGCCATTTAAGAAACACTGGAAGAGAAAACAATCAGAGAGAGATTTAAGGCAAGCCAAAGGAGACCACAGCACACACGGTAAGCAAAGTCCACGGAGCTGGAGAGCGGGCACTCAGTCTGAGTTTTAATCTTGCTGCCATGGGGGATACAACTGTTTTTCTTAGTGAGAAAAATAGTTTCATAATCTATTAACTATATTTTCCTGTTGTATAAAGTAGAGGATAATAATTCTCAATGCATAAGTGTATATTTTGCAAATTTGGAGAGAGACTCTAGGCAACTAAAACATAGGCTTCTTAAGACTCAGGAAATAAGGCTAAGGACCTTACAAGTCTTAGGAAGTTCCTGAAACTTACAAGACTCGCAAGGCTTTTCCCCAAGGTTACATAGGAGACACTCTGGGACCCAAGCTGTCAGCATCTCCCACAGTGAGCTCTGCAGACACAGCTACAAGGAGTCACAGATGCTCAACTGGGCTTTTGAGTCATCCATCCTCTATAAATAACCCCTCAGCCTTCCTCCTCTAAGTCTCCCCCATAAACTCACTGGTTCATGAAGTTGGACTTTAGTGTGACCATCCATTTCTTTGTTGTCGGTGCCCTATCTGGGAGTGAACAGACATGTGTTCACACCTCCCCAGGAAACTAATGCAACAGAGGGATAAGAAACATGACGCATTCAAGCCAGAGCACACCTATTGTGTGTGTGTGTGTGTGTGTGTGTGTGTGTGTGTGTGTGTGTGGTATTGAAGATTGGGACCCTGGTCATCACGTATACTCAGCAAGAACTCTACCACTGATCTACATCTCCAGCCCCCAGGTTTCACCAACATGCACTTCTATTGGTGTGTATGTGTGTGTGTGTGTGTGTGTGTGTGTGTGCGCGTGTGCATATATGTGCACACATTTGTGAGTGTGTAGGCAGTTGAGGAGATTTCATGTAGACAGTACCTATCAAAGTACAGCCTTATGTTGTTACCTCAAGGACTTCTCATGCTACCTTGCTATGGGCAAACCTGTGCTCTCATCCCGAACACCAGCAATCTGTTTTCTATCTCCGTAGTATTATTATTTTGAGAATAATACTGTATCTGACACACACTAGCTTCTTTCCAACTCAGTGTGTATCAGTAGTCCATTGCATTGCTGAGTGGCATTCCATGACACAGATGCAACACAGTTTGTTAAATCATTCACCTATTAAAGGTCAGGCAGGTTGTTTCTAATGTTGGACAATTACAAATAAAGCTACAAGGAAGAGTCCTCTACATCCATTTTTTTATAGGCATAAATTTTCTTTTCTTTGGGTAAATACCTAGGAGTGTTATATGGGACATGTGGATTTTTTAAATTAAATTGTTAATGTTTGTTGCACATGACCACCAACAGTATCTGAGACTCTTTTCAGCATTTGGTATTGTCACTATTTGGGCCATTCTAATAGCCTCATACACCTCATGATGTCTTTATTTTTCATTTTCATAGTGACTAATGATGTTGAACATATTTCTGCTCATTTTTTGCCATCTTTGCAGAAATATTTATTCATGTTTTATGTCCCTTTTCTAAGTGGGTTGTGTATTTCCTTACTGTTGTTCTGAGAGTTCTTTATGGATCTTTGTCAGATGTATTTCTTATAATGCTTTCTCCCCATCTGTGTCTTGTATTTTCATCATTAGCTGTTTTTTTTTTTTTGTTTCAGAGCAAAAGTATTAAGTTTGATCAAACCTAATGTATCAATATTTCTCTTATGGTTTATCTTTGGGCACCGACTCTAAGAACACTCATTTAACCTAGGTCTTGAACATTTCCCCTTCATTTTGTTCCCTAAAATTATTTATTTATTGACAGAGTTTCATGTAGCCAACCCTGGTCTCAAACTTGCTATATAACCGAGGAGGAGAACCTGATTCTTCTGTGTTCACTTCCGAAGTGCTGGAATTCGAGGCACCTGTCACCACACTTGGTTTTCTGTGATGTTGGGGACTTGCAGATGCTAGGCAGGCACTCTACTGAGATTCATCCCTGTTGCAGTCAGCGTTCTAGTTGCTTCACCAAAAGAACCCAAGCAAAAGTGGCAGGGAAAATGATGGCATGAGCAGAGGGGTGGATATCACCTCCGCCACAGCACTGCAAACAGCGGCAGGAAGGTGTGCCAAACACTGGCAAGGGGAAGCTGGCTTATAACCCCCATAAGCCCGCCCCAACAACACAGCTCTAGTGAGGTTCTAATTCCTGAATTGCCATCAGCTGAGGATCGATCACTTAGAACACATTCATTTGTTTGTGGGGGACACCTGGATCAAACTATGACAATCCCCAACCACTAAAACTTTTACACTGGACATTTTATATATCTAAATCTTTTTGGCATTTTGAGTTCATCTCTGTATAAGGTGTGAGGTTAGATTGAAGACAATCTCCTTGCCTATTCGTGTTCCACTTGATCCATTTTCATATTTCCTCCACTGAATTGTTAAAAATCTGCCGTTCCCTTCTATATCTAGTTGCCTATTACATTCCCCTGATCCAAGAATCTATCCCTCATCAATTCTAGACTTTTTTCTTCACTGTAGTCTTTCCTTTATTTTTGCTTGTGTGTGTGTGCATAGACTATGGATGTAGTGTATACGTACATATGTGTGTGTGCACGTATGTGCAGAGGGCAGGAGAATGTCTGAAGTACTCTCTTATCACTCACCTGTATATTTATTTTCCTGAAAGTTTCTCTCCTCAACCTGGAGCTGCTGTCCATCAGTGAACACCCTATCTTCCCCCCAGCCACAGACAGATCACACACATCTTCCATGGTCTTTGGGAAGTCAAACTTGGTGATCTGCAGTCCAAGAGACCCTACACTGAAGGCAAGCTTTCAACCACTGAGCCTTCATCTTGAAACATAAGGTCTGTTAAAGATTCATGTCTGAATAATGGAAAACTTTTCAGTTCTTTTTGTTTTGTTTTGTTTTGTTTTGCTTTGCTTTGCTTTGCTTAGTTTTAGTCTGGGTCTTACCATGTTTCCCAGGCTGGTTTTTCAACTGAAGTGTGACTCCTGCCTCAGCCTCTGGAGTACTGGAACAAAAGGAATGTCTCCCACTGCACCTGGCTTGAATAATGGATACCTCCCACCTTTACAAAAGGTTCTTATATATGCCAGCCATTGTTATTTTGCTACACATGCATAAACTCATTTAATCTTTACAAAATCCTATGAAATGGTTACAGTTAGACCCTTTTCATAGAGGAGAACACTGAGTAGCTATAGTTGAGCAACTTGTTTGATAGACAGATTTGGAATCCAGGCTGGCTTTCTGTGCTTTACTATGATTGTCTTCTTATCTCCTCTCAGATCTGCTTTTAATAAACTCCACGTTGGCCTTCTGCCATGGATCCATGTTGAAAGACATGACAGACAGCGCTGACAATTCTTATTCTTGCGCTGTAGGCAATCAACAAGGATATGAAGCTCTCTATCACGTGATGTTCTCTTTGGGTGGACAGATGGGAAACCCATCTCTCAGATCTCATTGCCAGAAATAGATATGTTCCTTCTGAGTGAGTGGTGTGATGTATCTCCAGGACACTGTCAATGAAGAAACGGTGTCATTGCCACGTGCTACTGTTTAAGATTTCAGAACCTGAGCTTCAGCCTGATGTTCTCAGTGCCTAGCATCACTTCTGACTCATTGCCTTCTACCCTGATACCCTCTCCCCCTCATTTCCCACTACTTACTTAAAAAAACAAACAAACTTAGATATACAAACACATTATTTAAAAAGTCATATGCAAAGTTTTAAATAACAAAACAAAATGGTGACCCCCACAGCCCCTGCTTCCCACCTCTGCTTCTGCTCCACCTTCTGCCTGCCTTTTCTGATGCGGACACATTTTCCCCCTGACATTTTAATTTTAGAGACGATCTCTTGCCTTTCCTTATCTGCAGGCATTCTTATCCTGTCATCTACAACACAACCTTCACTATCCTTGTCTTCTCACTAAATCACAATTTTGCTGGTCAGATTTCAGTGTTTACATTATTAAGATTATGAAAATATTGTTCATAGGTACCTGCTCTCCCTCTCTCCTTCCTTTCTTTATTCCTTCCTTTCTCCCTCTCTACTATCTTCCTTTCTTTCTCTCTCTTCCTTCCTTTCTTTCTTTCTAATTTTTAAAAAATATTTTATTTATTCATTTTCAAGCAGAGAGAGAGAGAGAGAGAGAGAGAGAGAGAGAGAGAGAGAGAGAGAGAGAGACCCAGGGCCACCACCTTGTGGGTCTGGCATATGTGGGTCCTGGGGAATCGAACCCGGGGCCTTAGGCACTGGAGACAAGTGCCTTAACTGCTGAGCCATCTCTCCAGCCCCTTCCTTCCTTCCTTCCTTCCTTCCTTCCTTCCTTCCTTCCTTCCTTCCTTCCTTTCTTTCTTTCTTTCTTTCTTTCTTTCTTTCTTTCTTTCTTTCTTTCTTTCTTTCTTTCTTTCTTTCTTTCTTTCTTTCTTTCTTTCTTTCTTCTTCCTTTTGATGTAGGGTATCTCACTCCAGCTCTGGGTTACTGTGAGTTCTAGGTCAGTGTGGGCTGGAGTGAGACTCTGCTTCAAAAACCAAACCAAAACAAAACAAAAAAAAGAAACCCACAATGCTGGGCTGAGGTGGTGGTGCATATTTATAACCCCAGCACTAGGGGATGTAGAGGTAAACTCATCAAAAGTTCCAGGCTAACCTCAGCTACATAAACAGGCTAAGGTGAACTACATGAGACCCTGTCTCAAACAAGCAAACAAAACAAAACAAAATTTTGCAATCTTTGTCTACCTTCTCTATAGATTTCTTTATTTGAATATCTCTACTTCAGGATAAGATGCTGAGGAGGAATTCCTTCTGATGACCTCAAGATCAGACACCTGAAGGTTAAAAAAGCCCAAGAAGTGTTCCCTGACTTCAGTACTATGGGCAGCTTCAATGCTGAGCTGGAAAAAGCACAGCTTCACATGGCTTTCGACCTAGAGGGCCTGGGAGAAGGCTGGCTTGTGGTTTCCAGCCTCCATGTCCAGTTGGCCTTTGAAGACTGACTGGTTCCTAGGAACTCACTGGTTAGGGACATTCCACTTTATTACACGAAATATATAGTAGGGCTTTAAAAAAATTTGGAGCCCCTCCTACACAAAAAGAATACCATTGATAAGGGCATAAAACTCTTTTGTTCCAGAGGGATGTGCCACAAGACTCAGCCAGACCAGTGTGCTGCCAACATTGGCCCCTAGGGCAGGAATGGTTGTGGCCCTGAGATCACCTTTTAATAACCTGAAATAAGCACAGGCAGAGACTAGCTTCAGTGAGAAGCCTCAGAATTGCTGAACAACAAATCTGTTGGAGGAAGGACGGGACAGAAGGAAGAAAAGAATGATGGAAAGACGGAAGATAAACAGCTCATTCCTATTTACAGCTTTGCAATTCTGAAATTTGAAAGTGTAGTATTTCTCAAGTTCAAGACTGAACTCTAAAATAGTGTTGAAATCTCAATGGGCAGAGGAAGTTGAAGATGTAGTGGGGCGTGGGAGGAACTCTTTGATCATGGGAGACAGGGACAAAAGAAAGAAATAGAAACAAAATGGGTAGTGAGTGCTTGCCTGAGGAATTTAGCTTCCTTTCCTGCTGGCAACCGTGGAAACATTCCCACAACTCTGTTATCATCTGGAACTGATTTGATTGTGGGTAGAGAGAGACAAGTGACAGCTAGAGGGACCAGTGGCTTTCTGGAAAGAAGGATGGGAAAGCTTAGGGTCTGACACAACCAGAGAGTTGAAACAGAAAGGGAACAACCATTAAGAGCAAAATTAAAGTCTCAACATCTGGCATTCAGCATTTGCCCCAAGAAAACAAGGTCTCCACAAAGAGAAGAAATAGCATCAATGTTGCTGATGAGGTAAATAAGCTTTCCAGAAAAAGATCACCTAGAGATTCTTCATATCTATATATAGTTACACATCTCAACTTTGATAATTTTTTTTGTTAAAAATAAATATAACTGAGGCTTAGTGTGCTTAAGTGCTCACATGAGGGCTTGAGTTACCCTAAGTTTGAGTCCCAGCACCCATGCAAACAGCTGGACATGGCCAATCACACCTGTAACTGTATTCCTGTGAGGGACAGAGATCAGAGGATCTCTGGAGCTTTCTAGTCAATCAGTCAAATAACAAAGAAAAATCTAGCCCTGTGTTCAGTGAGACAGTGTTTCAAAGGAAACATGGGGACAAGCAATAGAGGAGGCCACTTGACATTTTCCTCTGGGTTCTGAGCATGGATAGGGAGAGTTTATCTGCACACCCATGTATACACCACACACACACATCGCATATATTAAACACATGCACACACACCACCCTAAATACATTACACACACACAAACCCAAGCCAATACAACCATTGCATACTGAGTTTTGTAGTGAAAGACTCAGAGATAGATATATAATAGATATGCAGAGTTGATTGCAAAAATATCCATGAATTTAATATCAACAGAAGAGTATAATAGTAGTACTGGATAAGAAGTGGAATTGTTACTGCAATGAATCTGACCATGTGGATTTTGGTCTTTTGGAACTTGTATGCTGGAGGAATGTGGAAGGACTTGGTACTTGGGACGGAAGAAGCTTCAGAACTGTGTGGTAAGTTTCACAGGCAATTTTGGCGAGAGTTTGAAAATGCTAAATGCAAATAGAAAAAATTGTGGACTGTGAAGGCTTGGCTTATGAACTTTCAAAGAGGAAGTGGAGAACTTTGTTGGAACTGTAGGACTGGCATAAAGGTTAGGCTGTATTCTTCTGCCCATACCTAGAGAGTTTGATCAAGGTTGAATTTAAAAATATCGACTGGTGAGCTTGGAAGAAGATATTGAACAGAAAGATTGGAAGGATGTACAATTTATTGCAGGAAAAAAATTAAGTAAATTTAAAGTTATTGGCACAGAGTCTGGTTTTACGTTATGGAAGCTTTTGCAATCATTAAACAGATTATCACCATTAAGGTTCGGCCAATTCTTTACATTGGGGACTATAGAAAAGATGCCTGAGGGTGAAATCTACCTAGGAGAAGCTCAATGAGTAGGAATGCAAACTCTTTTTAAAAAAAGTGACTTGAAGAATTCTAAAGGTATACCCCGCTCTTTGAGGACAAGGTTTATCACCCCTCCTCCCATTAACAAATTTGACTAGCCTCACAGCTGGTAATAGTATTGAAAGCATGAAAAATTCGAGGAATCAGTTATGAAGTGCACATGATATCCAGGAGCCACTGCTGAGATGTGGCATGTGAGACAAGGTTGTTGGAATCCCTGCATTGGAGGACAAATAAGGCCATTTGTATAGAGTTATGAAGTTGGACTGTGGTTTACAGTGGAGACCTGAAGATGTTTTGGATATACCAGGACTGTGCTAAAGCTACCATGTAGTACTATTGGCTCAGGATGAAACTTTTTCCCAGATACTTAGCTCATCTGGAGGGGTGGGATAGAAAATCCAGAGACTGCCATCAGTGGTTATGGATGTTGGACTTGAACTGCAGATATTTGATGTTTTCCTGATGGTTACTGATTTATATTGGACCAATATCTCCCGGTTATGCCTTTTTTTGCAATGGAAATGTTTATTCTCTGCTATTTTGTGTTGGAAATATGTGTTTTTGATTTTATAGGACTCACAGCTTAGAGACAGAATGTCAAACGAGACTTGTGATTTTTTTTTGAACAGTGTTAAAGTTGGTAAAGCTTATGGGGATCTTTGAAGTTGGACTGAATGCACTTTGCATTGTGAGATGGTTATGAGTCTATGGGGGCTGTGGGCTGAATGTGCTAGTTTGATATATGTTCCCATAGACTCAGGCTTAAAATTTGAGTTTCCAGTGGGTGGAACCTTACCTGGGAAGAGGCGTGTCATGAGGGAGGGGGGATTGTAATCCAGCCTTAAAGTATGTGGAAAGAAGTTAAATCTCTGGTGGTTTATGCTTGCTGGTGTTGGTTTTTGATGGCTGTATGGTGATGTCTCTCTGGTTGGCTCTATGGGAATGATGTAGCTTAGCCTGCTATTATTGATGGTGTTCCCCTGAATTTTATAAGCCTGAAATAAACCTTTCCCCCATAAACTGTTTCTGTTTGAATGTTTGTCCAGCAATGCAAAGTTTGCAGCAACAGGGATAGAGCACCATCATCTCTCTCCGAGTGCTGACTGTGGACAAGATGTGACCACCTGCCTCAGACTCTTGTTTGCATGCCTTCCCCGCCATGCTGCACTGACTGTACCCTCCAACCATGAGCCAAAACGAACCTTCCTTCCTTAAGCTGCTTCTGTCAGGCGTTTGCTCTCAGCAATGAGAAGAGTAACTAAGCCAATTGGTTTTGTGGAAGAACTGAAATGAGGTTGGGGATATAGCTCAGTGGATAAAGTACTTGGGATGCAACTCAGAGAACCTAAAATTGGATTCCCCAAACTCCATATAAAACCCCCAAGCTGTAGCAGGATTTTGTAATTACTGTGCACCTATGGCAAGAAGGGAGGTAGAGGCAGAGGAATTTCCAAGAAGCTTGGGAAGAAAGCAGTGAACAAACAAGGTAGAAGGGGAGGACTGACCTGAAAGTTGTCTTCTGACCTCCATACACACACGTATTATAGCATGTACACACATGTGCATGCACACGGACACACACAATAAATAAATAAATCTTTAAAAAATTTGTGCCTCACTGAAGCACAGTGTTAGTGGTAGTTTTGATGGAGGACGGGTTAAACACAGATACAGGATGGATGTGGTGGGGCATATCTCATATCTATAATCCTAAATACTTGGGCACTTGAAGGAGAAAGTTAACTACTCATTCAAGGCCATTATCAGCTATATATTGAATATGAGACAATCTTGAGCTACATAGTGAGACCCTGTCTCAAAAACATAAAATCAAAATAAAATTAATAACAAAATCCCAAACCACCACCATCCACAAAAGGAACCCAACAGTGATGGAGTCACTTCAGTCACTCCCTGAAAGTGACAACCCTTTATGGACGAGATGACCCTTCAGAGGTGTCCTTCCTAGAGCAAGGGCCTTGTGTCCTCATTCACCTTCTCACCATTGGCTAGTCATTAGAAGTGGCTGAGCCCAGGAGTGACCTTGGGAAAGGCAGCTTTCCTCAGTTGAGTGCAATTCTTGGACAGACACTCAGCTGAGAGCTGGTTGCCAACTCTCCCAGCAGGTGGGTGAATGAACACTTCTTAGTGAAGGGGGAATCTAGGTGTCCCAGCACAGGATTCACTGCAGTAACCATATGGTAGGAACTTTCTTCTCAATTTCAGCTAGTCTGAGGAATTCTGGAATGGAGGTGGCTTGGGAAAGGTAGAGAATTTAAGATATACTGCCTGTCAAATTTCAAAGTTGATTATACAGAAAAATTCATTGAAAGCTTCATATGTCATGGTTTGATATCTATTTAATTAGTAAAAATATTTTATTTTATTTATTCATTTTCAAGCAGATAGATAGATAGATAGATAGATAGAGAGAGAGAGAGAGAGCACCAGGGCCACCACCTTGTGGGTCTGGGTTATATGGGTCCTGGGGAATTGAACCCAGGGCCTTAGGCACTGGAGGCAAGTGCCTTAACCGCTGAACCATC
Organism: Zapus hudsonius; assembly: GCA_004024765.1. Taxonomy (NCBI): domain Eukaryota; kingdom Metazoa; phylum Chordata; class Mammalia; order Rodentia; family Dipodidae; genus Zapus; species Zapus hudsonius. The sequence continues at coordinate 130,129 of PVHP010000238.1, forward strand.
TCTCCAGCCCAGTAAAAATATTTTTGAGCAGATTTACAACATGTATGAAGAATGTCTTCATCATGAAGTATGTGATAAGTCTACCCTTGCCTTTTTTTTAACCTTTACTGCACAGAAACCATGTCTACACAGTCCCAACCTCACTCTATTTACATTATTTTGTCTTTACTTTGCATCAGTATGTAATTTACAGATCGATTACTTTTACTGGCAAATCAATATCCTACCACATTAACCTACTGATATTTTTAGCATGATTCATTCCTTTTATTCTAGGTATTTGACTTAAAAAAGTTTTAATGACAATATATAATCTAGCTGTAAGAATAGTTTGAAACAATTTTCTGTTTTCTTCCCCAAAGTGAAATGAACAGGTATGTTTCTTTTTAGACAGTGCAGACAGTTACCTTCTCATTTCTGGGACACAACACCTGACCAGAAGCAGCTGATGGAAGGAAAGGCATTATTTTTGTTTATGTTTTCAGAGGGAAGTTTCCACATAATAGACACGAGCAAGCAGCCTGGGTCAAATCTTCACATCTGGAGGAAGAAAGTAGTCTCAGACCTGGGATTGGAGCTGGGCTGTATCACCCCAAATCATGCCCCCCGTGACACACCTCCTCCAGTAAGGATCCACCTCACCTCCTAAAGGCCCAACAACTTTCCCAAATTACTACCAGCTGGGGACCAAGTATTCTGAACACATGGGCCTATGGGGGCATATTACTTTTAAGCCACCCCAGACAGATTATTTTAATTTACGGTACTATATAAATGCTAGCTTATTTACTCATGACTATGTTGGCATTGGGTTTTTCTCATTTTTAAAACATCTTAAATAGTTGAGTGAAGTGTTACTTCATCTTTAAGTTCAGTTGAATTTAAATTATTAGTGAGACTGATAATTTTTCCACTTTCAATTTTTTAATGTTTTTGTCATTTATATCTTTTTTTTTTTTTCAAGGTAGGGTCTCACTCTAGCCCATGTAGTCTCAGCGTGGCCTTGAACTCATGGCGATCCTCCTACCTCTGCCTCCCGAGTGCTGGGATTAAAGGCGTGAGCCACCACGCCCAGCTCATTTACATCTTTGACTATCTCTTTATACACTACTTCTCTGTCATGTGTTTGTTTTTTTTTTGCATTCCCTACGTATCACACATAGATAGTGCACTTTGTCAATTTATTACCAGTGTTTTTTTTTAATTCCATTGCTTTTTATCTGGAATTTACTCTTTTTAAAAGTTTTTTTTTTTTTAAAAAAATAGTATAAAACCCATTGGCTTGTTTTTACCAATTATGTCTTTAGATGTTTCTCTTTGTATCTATTATAGACTATATACCCATATGTATGTGTGTCTCTGTGTGTCGATGTGGGTACCTGTGGTACTAAGAATTGAACCCAGGGTCTCATTCTTGCTGGTCAAATGCTCTTATCACTGAGCTCTACTCATAGCCCCTGTAAATTTGATAATTGATTTGCTGTTAGGAAAATATCAAAAATTTTATCTTCAAATGAAAATAGATTTTAGTTTCATTATTTAACATCTCTTAATTTATTATGGTTGTTATAAAGTCTAGTACTTTTATTTCTGGCTATAGAAGTGGAGTACACTTGATATTAAAATATATGGTTATGGGTCTGGAGAGATGGCTCAGTTGTAGAAGTGCTTGCTCGTAAGCATGAGGACCTGAGGTCAGGTATCAAGTATCCATGTAAAATGCAGGCACCTGTCATTCCAGCCCTGGGGAGGCAGAGGCAGGAATCCATCCCTATGGCTCACTGGTGACTAGTCTAGTGAAAGTGGTGAGTTCTAGGTTCAAAGAATCCTGTCTCAAAGAACGAGATGACAGCAACTGAGAAAGACACTTGATGTGGACGTCTGACTCCATATACATGTCTGCGCACACAGGCATACACATACGGAGAAATACACATCTGCCCATGGGCGTACTCACCCGAGTATGCAAGTACAGTTTAGCTGGGGTTGACCTTGAGCAGGAGCAGAGATGAACTTGCTATTTTTATTTTCCTTCTCATTTATCTTTTAACCATAATGTATATTATGTCCAAAATTAGCACCACTTCTTATTTTAGAAAAGGAGAAGCTCTTTAAATAAAATGAAGAAAATAAAAATATTGACGGTTAACCAAAAAGACATGGTAAGAAAAAAAGGGGGGAAGCTTGGGAAGTGTATCACACGAGGGATCAACTCAAAGAAATGCCATTTGTTCCTGAGTCCTTTATGCCACTGACAGGTCATTGTCTAGACTTTTGTGTAAGAACATCTCTCCTTAGCATTTCTGAAGTGGTCACTTGTGTCCCATCTGTCTCAGTTCTGTTCCTGGAATTTCTCCCTGTGATTTCAACTTCATCTGCCATTAGCTTTTGACCTACTTGATTACCACATTGACTACTAGTCCTCGAGTTCTTTCAGAATTTATGAAATCAGACTTTCCTTTGTGTGGGGGTAATTTTGCTCTAATTTCTTTGTAGTTCACTTCTCCGCCCTAAAGCAGGGGCAGCGATGAAGTGGACAGTGTATCAATCAGGACGATGGGAAACCTATAGATACGTTCAACACAAAGGATTTAATTCAGACAGTTTATTAGAACATGGAAAAGCAGAAAAGGAGAAGCTAAGAAAGTCTGTATGTACTTTTCTGAGGGCTACTTCTACCTGTGAGACTGGAGTGATGAAAGTGGAGAGGTGGCAGGGACATCCTTCAGGCAGAGAAGGCTGGGTGTGCAGGTGGGGTGAGGTCCCTTAGGTGAGGGTCAGACCTCAGAGGGGTGCCACGAAGGGTTCTTGAGATATAGAGAGTTGTCTGGGTTCATCATTTCAGAGCAGTGAGGTCCAGTTTTTCTTTGTTTCTGTTCATATGTGTATTGGTGCATGCAAACCATAGGACAACTTTGGGTGTCATTCTTCTGGTGTCCTATCCACCTCTTCTTGAGACAGAGCCTGAAGGTTTTTACCCATTAGGCTAGACTGGCTGGATGGTGAGCTCTAGGGTTTATGCTGGTATTGCAGGTCCTAATCACTGTGAAGGTTCAGGCACTTTCCAGAGACACCCTCCATTTGAGTGGGAGGTGTCTATCTAGAGCTGAAACCTAGGTGCTAAAACTGATTGGTCAGGTATGAACCTATCCAGCTGTCTTTCCGACTCACCTGGGGGAACTTAAAATTAACTTCCCTAGGACAAAGGTTCTCTTCCCCACATGGCAGGCCAGCAAAAGGACGGATGAATCTCCAGGCATTAGAAAGGCAAGGCCTTCTCCTACCACAGCGTAATGGCTGGGGTGAGGGAAGGCTCCAGATTTTTCCCACATGAACCTTTCCTTTTCATGATGGGAGCCTTCTGTTATCTTTTCTTCTTCTGTTTGCTTAGCTAAATAGCATAAATTCTGTTAAACTCTCCACGTTTTCTCCCCACACTGGTGGCTGGAGAACTCTGTAACTCCCCATGTTCCCTTAAATAATAAAGTCTCCCACTATACCTTAATATCTGGTTGTCTATGATTTTAATTCTTTAACTTTGTAGACAAGAACTTGGGTACTCCTTAAATTTGGGAGTGCATTGGAATTTTTGCTGGGTGTTATCTAAATTCTAACCCCCAGCTCACAATCACCACACCTGCCATTTTTGTGGATGCCGGGGATCAAACTCAAGTCATCATTCCTAAGAGGCAAATGCTTTACCATGCTGTCCTGTCTTCCCAAGCCCTTTTACTTGTGTGTGTGTGTGTGTGGTGTGTGTGTGTGGGGGGCAGTGCCAGGGCCGCTTGCTGTTACAAACACACTCTAGACACATGCACCACCTTTGCATCTGGCTTTACATAGGTCTTGGAGAGTTGAACCCCGAGCTGGCAGGCTTTGTATGCAAGTATCTTTAACTGCTGTTAAAGTCTTAATGTTGCACTAATCAGCATGGCATTTGGGTTAGTTGTTCTTTTCAAAGCCGTGACAAATAAATAAATAAATCTGATGTAAATTGTGTTAGTTTGAATGTGTGCCCCTCATTGACTCAGGTGTTAAAATTAACCTTATAACTTGGATCTTAGCTACCTGGCTGGAGGCGGTGTCACTGGGGGAGGATCCTAGAGTCCAGCACTAAGGTGTGTTTGGGGGCAGATCTGATTCCAGTTCAAAGGTATGCAGAGCAGTTCGAGCTCTGGCAGGTTTGTGTGTGCTGGTGCTGGTGTTTTGTTTGCTAGTTTTTCTCTCTTTTCTTGCATGTATGGAAGTAAGCAGCTTCATATACCATTGATGGAACTTCCCCTGGATTTGTAAGCTTGAAATAAGTTCCATTCCTCTCATAAACTATGTTTGGTTTGGATGTTCATCCTAGGAACTGTCTGCTACATAAATAATTTAGGGGAAAATTTATTTTAGCTCTCAGGTTCAGAGGGTTCAGTCCATTATAGCTGGGAGGGGTGGCAGAGCAGAGCAGTTTACATCAGGAAGTGGTGGTGGGGGGAGGGGCAAGATAGCCCAAGGAACCATCTTCCTGTGACCTACTTCCTCTAGCTAGGTTCTACCTCTTTTTTTTCAGTTTAATTTTTAATTTTATTTTACATATAACAGGCTATACTCCTTTATCCCCTCTCCCTGAGGTAGCAGGGGACCAGGCCTCCAGGTATTCCTGCCCACTCTGTGGCTCTTAAATCTTTCCACCCTCTCTTCCATAATGTTCAGTGAACCATGGCAGGCCTGTTGGCAGTCTGATTTAGTGTTGAGTTCTTTGAAGCCTCTCGATTTCTGCTTTGATAGCTTTTTTGATAGTTTTTAAAAAACAATTATTTTATTTATTTGCAAGCAGAGAGAGAGAGAGAGAGAGAGAGAGAGAGAGAGAGAGAGAGAGAGGTTGCTAGGGCCTCCAGCCACTGAAATAAACTCTGAATGCATGCACCACTCCATGCATCTGGTCTTTAGGCTTTGCAAGCAAGCACCCTAACCACTGAGACATCTCTCCAGCCCTTTGATAGGTTTTCATCGATCACCACAGATGTCACCGTTGCCCTGGAGCTGGTTGTCAGGCTCGCTGTGAGAGCAGTATTCATGTCACCACTTCCTCTGCAATTTCTCCTGGACCCTGGCAGATGTGGTAGAGGTGGCAAGTCTTGTGGTGGGAGGTCGGATGTCTTCTCGTCTTGCGGATGGATCTTGGTTCTCTTGCGCTTTCTCTGCCATCTGTAAAATAAAGCAGATTCTCCAACCAAGAGTCAGAACAGATTATTTGTTAAAGGGTGATACAAAGTTACTTGAGAGATTTTTTTAGGTGTGCAAGCCCTCTTTTCTCCAGATAGCAGTGGGGGCTTGAAGTCTGAATTTCCAGACCATGGGATTCTGACTTGGTTGCCAGAACCAGATATGAGTTCTCTTCCATTGAGCGGGCTTCTTGTCCAATCAGAAAACAGTTGGTTACTGGCAGAGGCTGTGTGCCACTATTGCACAAGTGTTTACTTCTTCACCTGCTGGTTGATTTTGTAGTCTGCAGGGTCCCCTGCTTATTCGTGCTGTTGTCCTCCAGCGGAACCAATAGGGCTTTCAAGCACTATGAGGGCTAGCACCACCTCTCAGTTTCTCTATCCACCCCAAGTAGCATCGCCAGCTAGGAATCAACTGTTCAAAACATGAGCCCATGAAAGACATTTCATATTCAAACCACAATGGCATTGAATATATGAATTAAATGGAAAGTGCTGTGTCATTTGTGTAGTCTTTCCGGTTATGAGTGGGGACTGTTATCCCTCCAGTCTCATTTCCTCTATTCTGCTCTGATGGCGTGGTATCTTTTTAATAGTTCTTATTGGTCAGTATTAAATCATTTAATAGCGATTCGGAGTCTCCATTGTAAATGGGATTGCTTTTTACATTCATTTCTGTCTATTATTGATTATAAGAATTACTTTAAAATTTGTGCTTCCTGATGACCACTTGAAGAAAAGAATTGTCCAGTGTCAGAAGACATGCTAATCTGAGATGGTCATTCACTGCCTGTTTACTTTCCCATGCTTGAGTCCCTCATGGGTAGTTTGAAATGTGCCAGGATCTATAAGCCAGGAGGGTGGTGTACTTGTATCATGTTCCTCTATGAAGGAGCAGTTAATTGACCCAAGCTGGGACTAAATGCATGTCCTTAAGGCCCCTGAAGGTGGAGGCAGTGCGGCCCTCAGCTTTCACCAGCTCTCATTTCAAATCATTAGAGCTGCCTGGGTTGCTTTGGGAGCTGTCGGTTTCTGTGATATTAGAGACTGATATGACTGAGGATTGGTTGTAGGCTTACAAGCAATGGACTAGGGGTTGATCTAGATGTCTCCAAAATGTGTTGTCTTTGAAATGATAAACAGCATGTGGCCATTGTAGAAAATGAGATAAGCTAAACAATGAATGCTAAGATTGGTAGTCTGTGTGTATGTTGGTTTTTGATGCAGGGTCTCACTCTATAGTTCAGGCTGTCCTGAACTCACTACGTAGACCAGACTGGCCTTGAACTTGTGGTAATCCACCTGCTTCAGTCTCCATAGTGTTGGGATCATAAATGTGAGCTACCGGGCATGGCTAAGATTGCTGTCTTTAATTGCAATGGTTTTCTATGTGGGGTGTGCATAATTATATGAATAAATATGTATACTAATACATTTCCTTGGGATGGAGGGGATTTCAGGGGTAGAATGACTGCATTTGATCCTAAGAACTGCAAAAATTAAAAAAAAATTCCTATTTTGTAAGGTATAATATTTTTTATATTTTAACATCTCCAAAATTGAAATGCAGGTTAAAATCAATGATTAAATTTAATAAAGTGTTTCTTTTCATATTTAAAATAGCTATAGTTAAATGTATTTCTTAACATCTTAAATGGAAATGTTTCTTTTTTATCATGAAAGGAATCAAATCCAAGGTTTGGGCTGGTTTCACATGCCAGCCACACCTCTACCACTGAAAGATTTTTTTTTTTTTTTGGTTTTTTCAGGTAGGGTCTCGCTCTAGTCCAGGCTGACCTGGAATTCACTCTGTAGTCTCAGGGTGGCCTTGAACTCATGGCGATCCTCCTACCTCTGCCTCCTTAGTGCTGGGATTAAAGGCTTGCGCCCCCGTGCCCGGTTTACCACTGAAAGACTTTAATTAAACTACTTATAGTCAGATAATTATAAATCCACAGATAATTGCAAAAGACAGTATGGTAAGATTCCCTTTAAGTAGTTTCTGCCAGGGTAAGCATCTTGTAAAATTATGATACAGCAAACTGACATCAATGTAGAACATCTCATCACCACACGGATCCCCCATTCCTTCTTTTTTTAAAACATTTTTTATTGGCATAAAATTATATATATTAACAAAACAGTATGTTCAGTATCAGAAGTTATTAGAGAAAACCATTAAAACCAGGATGACATACCCTTTTATGAATTAGATAATCTCCCCCACCATGGCTCTTGCATTCTTACTGCCACCTTGTCTGCAAATTTCCCTGAGTCATGGTGGGTGAGTTTAAATTTTGCATAATTGTTAGGTTTTTAAGAGTCTCTGAATTTGTGTTCTGGACAATTTGGGGGACCAAGAACCTAATTTCCAAGGGGGAAGCCCTCACTAACCGTGAGTCTTCAGAAAGGCTACATTCCTCAAATTCTCACCAAACTAGCAATATTTGACTCAATTAACCAATAATGATCTCACTCTCTGCTGGAGATTCTGTTTGCATTTTTCAGAAATCAATGAGAACTGTGGACAACCAAACTCCACCAAGTGGACCTGAGTTGATGGGGGCACCCAAGCAGGAGACGATCCACCTCAATCTCACCATTTAGAGCCCTAACGAAACCTCTAAGGAAGTGGTGTGATGAGCAAAAGAGCTATTCCCACAGCAAGGCAGACATCCTAGGGAAGGATAACGGAGAGAGGCACCAAGGGGGCCTAGCACCACCTTCTCCACACTTCCCCCTTCCCACCTGTACTGCTACCCTTGACAGCCATCAGTATATCATCCTTTTCTTTTCTTTTCTTTTTTTTTGGGGGGGGGGTTCAGGGTCTTGCTATATAACCTCCAACTCACAACCCTCTTATCTCAGTTGGTATCACAAGGGTTTCCCATCATGCCTCTCTCTGTTCTCCATTTTTATAATTTTGTCATCTCAAGGATGTTCAATACAAGGATTATGGAATGATGTAATATATAGATTTTTTTTGGCTTTTTCCCTTAGCATAATTCTCTGGAGATTTATCCACAGCCTGATATCAGTGATATTGCATGTATCAATCGTGTGTTCTTGGTTTAATTGTTGAGTAATATTAAGTGCTATCATTGTACCTGACTTGTAAACTATTCACTCATTGCAGAACATCTGGATTGGTTCTGGTTTTTTAGTATTACAAGTAAAGTCGGTGCAAACATTCAGGCACAGATTTTTGTGTGACTATCAATCTTTATTTCTCTGGGATGAATGGTTAAGAGCCCAACTGCTGAGTTGGATTCTGGTCATGTGTTTTCGTTTTTAAAGAAGCTTCTAAGCTGATTTTCAGAGTGATTGTATCACTGTTACTTCCCAGCAGCAGTGTGTGAGCGATCCAGGTTCTCAGCATCCTTAGTGGCCATTTGATATCTGTAAAAATGCTAGCCATTCTGATAAGCAAGTGGGTTTCCTTCACGGTCATAGTGCTACCAAAATGATGTTTTCACATTATGTGAGTTTCAGTGGTTGTGGTAATTTTTTCAAGGAATTGGCTCAGTATCAAATTCACGTGTATGGAGTTGTTTATATACTCGTTATATATATCCTATATATATATGTATATATATGTGTATGTATGTATGTATGTATGTATGTATGTATGTATGTATCTTCAGGCTATGTAATAATATCCCCTGGTTCCTGGTGTTTGTAATTTGTATCTTCTCTCTTCTTTTCATTATCAGCCTTGCTAGAGTTTTATCAATCTTACTGGTATTTCCTAAGAACCAGCTCTTTGCTGTATTAATTTCCTCTATTGTTCTAGTTCCCTTTGTTATTTCCTTCTTTTTCCTCCCTTCCCCCAATTCCAGGGAAGAAACTCAAAGCCTTCTAGGTTCTTACTTGGGAGCTTCAACTACTGACCCTCTGAGGCAAGTGATGTTTTCTAACATGATACAGCTGTAAAATTCCCTGAAAGACACATCCATGTTGCAGAGGGAAAGTCCCAGTCTTCCTGCGTGTTATAGCTTCCTACCAAGGAGTGTGACTCAATTCAGCAAATATATACAGAGAGTCTGGGTCAGGCACTTGTTTCAAATATATATAAAGGAACAAAATGGACAAAGATTTAAATAAACACCAGGGAACAAAACAGACAAGAATCTCTATTTTTGTGGAATTTATACTCAGCAAGGTACTGTGTTTATTACTACAGTTGTTAAATGTAATTTTGGACAGGTAAGCCTTCCTTATCTTTATTGTGTATATCCATTGCACATGATACTGTGTGACACAAGTCTATATTGTCTGCTGAGCATAGCGTCCGTCCCCTCCTCATCCCCTCCCTCCCATCAGTTCCCTTTGTTACCATATCTAGTTTCATTTCTACCTTCATACCATGTATGCACAGACGGTTATTTTCATGCATGTGCATTAAGTCTAGGATCCCCAAATGAGAGAAAACACATATTCGTCTTAGAGACTGGCTGAATAGGACGATCTGCAGTAACACCCATTTTCATGAAAATGACATCACTTCAGTCTTTATGGATGAAAAAATCCACTAGATAGGAAGTTTTAATGACCCATTTCTCTACTGTTGGACACGTAGGTTTTTAAAAATAACTTAGTTATTATGAATAGCATGGCAATAAACATCGATGTGCAAGTGTCTGTGTAATAAGTTGACTTGGAGTCCTTTGGGTAAATACTCAGGAGTGGTATAAGCTGGGTCATATAGTAGATCCACTTCTAGTTTTGTTAAAAAGAAACCTTCTTGCTGGGCGTGGTGGCGCATGCCTTTAATCCTAGCACTCAAGGGGCAGAGGTGGGAGGATCACCCTGAGTTCGAGGTCACCCCGACTACATAGTGAATTCCAGGTCAGCCTGGGCTACAGTGAAACCTTACCTTGAAAAACAAAACAAAACAACAACAATGAAACTTTCATACTGACTTTCATCGCTTTTGGGGGGGACAGGAGGGAAAGGTGCATGTTGCCTAGGCTGGCTTTAAACTCAGGCTTAAGGGATCTTCCTTCTCCATTCTCCTGAAGAGCTGGACTGCAGGCATGCTTCATGCAGTTCCATGCCTCAGTTTTGAAAGATCATTGTGACTTCTGTATTGCATATAAACTATAGATAAGGGCAGGTGACCACTTATCAGGCTACGAGAATCATGCAGCTGAAAGGTAGCATGCTTGGAACAAAGCAGTGAGAAGTGATTACATTCTCAATATATTTTGAAAGTACATGAATTTCACTCATTTGGAAGAACACACGCCTACCCATGACCTGGGTTCAGTCCTCAGAACTGAAAAAAAAGAAAGTACAGCCAACAAGGTTTACTTTTATAACTTAGACATGAAATGCCACAGGAAGAGAGGGTCCTGGGCAGCCACTCTGATGAAATCCTTAAACACAGGTAGCTTATCTTCTATACCACATGCATGCTCCAGAACCTCTAACTTTACTTGTTGCTTTTTGGGCAATGGCAGACCCTTACCTCTACACAATGGACCAGGAACTTGAAAGGCATCCTGGCAAGATGTTCTGCCCAAATGCATGGCAGTTAAGTGTACCAATAAGCTTTTTCTTACTGGACTTTTTTTTTTCTGAACAAAAGAAAGCCAGTGAGAATTGAAGCTGAAAGATACATGAGAAAGCAATATTCAGATTTCATGAGTAAGCAGAAACCATCAGATTTCATGAGTAAGCAGAAACCATGAGCACACAAGAGCTCTGAGCAAACAGAAGCCACGAGGCAGCAGAAAGATACACAGAACAATGACAGAAGTGACAGATGGTAACCGAAATGGTTCAGGGTCTCAGGAGCATCAGGGGTCAGGCCTGGCTGGTGGCCAACCCTGGAGCCTCAGTGTTTTATGGATATTGGTATCCATAGGCCAACATGACAGGTGTGCAATGCACATGCCCTGTCAAATCTGGCTCAAATCAGTGCCACCAAAGCCATTATGAGGCTGCAGGGAAGCCAGAGAAAGCAGGGGAAACCTGTCTGCCGAGACAGGCAGAAAAGCATCGTTGCTGTTCAGAGAGGCGCTGAGGGCTGGGCATGTGGGCATGTGAGCAATAGTACTGCATTTCCAGGCTGGCCTGGCTGTGCTGACTGGCACTTGCATTGTCCCAGAAGATTGCTTCGTGTGTCTGTTCAAATGACTTCCACTCGAGCTGCATGCCAGGGATAAAAGATGATATATTTTGCTGGAAATTTCTTGGTATCACTCTGGTTGGAGCATGGCAGGTGAATTACAGATGGTGAAATACAATTATTTTGTTCTAACAAAGTAACTAGAGCCAACGAAGGACTTTCCATACCTTTCCTAATCTGTAGTCCATGGGAGTACCATTACCTAGGTCCACAGAGTTTGTGACAGTCCACCCTTAGTGTTCATGGACTGTGCAAATTTGTACATTTGATGACTTTTGTTTACAGAACTGAATAGGTCCTGAGGTTCTTCCGTAGCTCTTCACTGACATGCGCAGAGTGGTGAAATATTTGAGTTGTCCAGTGTGCATGTCCCCAGCTGAGGTGGAGCCAGGCAGGGACTGGCCTTCCTGCTTCAGCTCTCAGAGCAAATCCTCTTTGAAGTGCTTTTACTGCTGGGTTTTCATTTTCACGTGTTTGTCGGTGATTTCACTGTTTAAAACGACCCTACATCATAGTGCTAAAGTGATCTGTGGTGGTCCTCAGCACAAGAGGGCTGTCTATGCCTTTCAGAGGAGACAAGTGTGTTACATAAGTGTCATGCAGGTGAGTCATAATGCTCCTGGCTTTGAGGTCAGTGTTGATATACACATATCCATGTCCCCAGGCTGGTCTTGAACTTGTCATCCACCTGCTTCAGCCTCCAGTGCTGGGGCCACAAATACAAGCCAGTACACTGAGCAACTATATATATATATACATATCATGTTGTTCAACTCAATAAAATGAGGTTATGTATTGATTGCTTGATGAAAATGTTGTGGCCAGCAGCTTATAGGAACCTGATTTGATGTTTCCCCTAGGAGGAAGAGCATTAGCCAATGTTGCCTCAGAATTCACAAACACTGTACAGAACATAGCTAATGGGAAAAATGAGAGTACATCCTAACATGTCCAAGATCAGACGGTCTGCGGGAGGGTGTGCCTCTGAGTGTGGGCACCTTGTGCTCGCTGCCTCCCACAGTCCTGCTACTTTCAGAAGAGAGTGAAGAGCTTTTCAGTTCAGCTTTCAGAGTCTCCTCCACTCACAGAGCTGCCTGCCTTTCCTAGAACTCGTGGCCTCGCTAAAAAGTGAATAGGGACAATTGTGGAAAACATCCCTTCACCTGAGGGCCAGGACGGTGATGTGTGTTCTGTGGACATTGCCAGGAAACTCAAGTGGATGGTGTTTGTTAACACTGCTATCTTGTAGTGTTTACTTTCTCAGCTCTGAGAAAGAAAGTGAAGTACCCCAAGTGTCTAGGAGTTCATGAGGAAAACAGGCACTCACAGGGGGATGTGAATCTTACCCTCTGTGCCCAAAGCAATCATGGTGGTTATCAGAAAGTTTGCAGGTTTCCCCATCAGAGACTAAACTGAAGGGAATTGTATGAAACCATTAGTTTCCAAGAGCGTAGTGTGACCAACTAGGAAATGAGCACAAGGCTATCTGGTTGGGGACATTTGTCAGGCTGCCCTACCTCTGAAGCCAAGAGAGTAAGGCACAACCCCTCCAAGCTCTCTAAGAAAAGCCACTGAGAAAAAAAAAGACTGATGAAGCCATTCTTCATCTTGACACGTCTGCCTCCCTCCATCACCAACAATACACACTGTTCTGTATAGCAACCCAGCGACTGCTCACGATCCGCTGCAATAGTGCTCCATGGCTGCTCTGAAAAATGATCATAAACTTGGTGCCCTCACCCATGCGGTCTTACCATCTTGCAGTTCTTGAAGCTAAAATCCACTTGTCAGTAGAATTGAGTTCTTCTCTACAGAAGCTCTGGAAGAAATCATCGATTTCCTTGTCTTTTTTCCAGGCCAGAGGCCACCTACATTTCTTGGCTTTTAGCCTCTTTCTGTCTTCAAAACCAGTAAGCCTCAGGGTTACACCCTGGTGTTGATTCCCTGCAATCTTTATGTCCATCACGACAGTCCCTTCTTCGTGGTTTCAATGTGCCTCTTCCAAAATTCCTGTTGAAACTTACAGCCCAGTGTGGTGATATTAAGAGGTGGGACCTGGGGCAGTGATGGGGTGCCTTATCCCAGGACTGGAGGGAATGAGGTTAGGCTCTTTGCCCTTCCACATTCTGCCATGTGAGGTCACACAGCGTTTGGCCAACATAGCAAGAAGGTGCCAACTTGGAAGGAGGGAATGTGGACCCCGTCAGATACTCCTCCTGGTAGTACGTTCATCCTGTACTTCCCAGCCTCTAGAAGGGGGAGAAGTAAGTCCATGTCATGGGTTGGTCCAGGTGTCCCCAACAAATGAATGTGTTCTGAGTGATCGAGCCTCAGCTGATGGCAGTTTGGGTTTTACAACCTCGCTGGAGCTGTGTTGTTAGGGGCGGGCTTATGGGGTTATAAGCCAGCTTCCCCTTGCCAGTGTTTGGCACACCTTCCTGCTGCTGTTTGCAGTACTGTGTTGGAGGTGATGTCCACCCCTCTGCTCATGCCATCATTTTCCCTGCCAGGATGGAGTCTCCCCTGGAGTCCATAAACCTAATAAACCCATTCCTCCACAAGCCACTTTTGCTTGGGTTCTTTCTGAGCAGCAACTAGAATGCTGACTGCAACAGTCTATTTCTTTATAAATCATCTACGTATTTCATCTTAGCAGCATTAATGGGTTAAGGCATCTGCTGACTCCTCTGCCTGCCTCTCTCTTTCACTTTTAAGGACTCCGAGATTATATTGAGTCTATCCAAATAAACCACTAATGTCCTATGTCCAAATCTACTGAGTAGCAGCCTCAATCCCATTTGCAACCCCTGCCATAATTCACATTATCATATAACAACTTATTCATAGATTCTCGGGGTTAGGAGATAGATTAGATTTCTTCTGGAGACATTTGTCTGTCGTTTAAAACAATGCATTATTCATTATGCCCTGCTCTCTGATTCCGAGATTAGTACTGAAACCAGAAAACTCCTCAGACATCAGGTCTGAACCACGAGTCCGATGCCTGAAGGAGTCTGTCTCAATTTGGTGTGACTGGTTCTCTCCCCGCCACTTGACTTTTAATGATTCACTTACACTGAGCAGGAAGGTACTTTGGATGCTCTGCTCCAACAGGCAGGTAGGAGAAACTATTCTTTATTTCTTCAACAACACTGTGAGGCTGGGCATGGTGGTGCATGCCTTTAATCCCAGCACTCCGGAGGCAGAGGTAGGAGGATTGCCATAAATTCAAGGTCATCCTGAGACTACAGAGTGAATTCCAGGTCAGCCTGGGCTAGAGTGAGACCCTACCTCGAAAAACAAACAAACAAACAAAAAAACTGTGATAGGCTAATATGCTCCATTTTCTTTAATTATACTTGCAAACATAAACCTGTCCATTCATACTACGTCATAACCTTATCTGATAGTACTTTCATTAACTCAATTAATGCCTGGGGTTAGTTTACACAAACTACAATAATCATTAGCTTCCATTTTCTAAAACTAACTAGACGTGACCTGCGTTTTTTTGTGTGGATGTGTGTTAGCATGCTTGTGTATATGAGTGTGCAGCTGCGTGTAGACGTATTTACGTATGTATGTAGAGGCTGGAGGCCAACCCTGGGCACCGTTCCTCATATAGCATCCTCCCTTTTTCTTGAGACGCAGTTTCTCATTGGCTGTTTGCTTGCTAAGTAGGCTGGCTGGCCAGGATCCTCACCTGTCTTTGCTTCTGAAGATCTGGGATTACAGCAGGTGCAACCATACTGGTTTGTATTTTAATGTGAAATCAAACTCAGGTCTTCATGCTTTCCTGGAAAAAATTATCAACTTTACAATTTAAAGACCCATCAGTGACATAGCAAGGCAGCACCTTATCAACTGAACAATTTCCCTAGCTCTTATCTGTATGTACATGTATGTATGTGTGTATACACACACACACACACACACACACACACACACACACACATATATATATATATATATATATATATATATATATATATATATATATATATATACACTTTTTTTGGGTTTTTGGAGGTAGTGTTGATTTTGCTCTAGCCTAGGCTGACCTGGAATTCACTATGTAGTCTCAGGGTGGCCTCTGACTCACAGTGATCCTCCTACTTCTGTCTCCCAAGTGCTGGAATTAAAGGTGTGCACCACCATTCCTAGTCTTATCTGTATTTTTTAATCTAATCATAAAGTCATGCAGGGCGTGGTGGCATATGCCTTTAATCCCAGCACTCAGGAGGCAGAGGTAGGAGGATCGCCGTGAATTCAAGGCCACCCTGAGACTACATAGTGAATTCCAGGCCAGCCTGGGCTAGAGTGAGACACTACCTTGAAAAACCAAAAAGAAAAGTTATATAAAATACAATATATAATATATATACATATATGGGAGCCTTTATGATGTATGTAAGTATATATGCACACACACACATATATATATATATACATATATACACATATACATACATACACGGTGGCCTCTATGGTGGGAAAAAGATGTTAAACATCTGCTAAAGACGTATTAGATGTTATCTTGTTTTAAGGGGAAGGAAAAGGGTGGGACCAACATTGAGAACCTGCTCTGTGCCAACAAGTTTAATTCATAATCTCACTGTTGTTCTCATGATACTGCAGGAAAGCCGCTTTCATCAATGAGGTCTCGGGGTCATCTGTCTAGTAAGAGACAGAACTTAACATGGGACACCAGGCCCGTCTGATTCAGAGCTTCTTCCTTCTCCTCCACTTGGATCAGAACAAGAAGGCTTAAGCTGAGACCAGTGTAGCAAGCCTCAGCGTTTCATGGAGACACTTCTCCAGACTCGTCACACAGCAATAAAGGATTTTGGCAAAAGCAAGTTGGCTAGATTACATTTAGGCCTGTCATGGTTTGATCCGGGTATCTCCCACAAACAAATGAATGTGTTCCCAATGATTGATCCTCAGCTGATGGCAGTTAGGGAATTACAACCTCGATGGAGCTGTGTTGTTGGGGGTGGGCTTATGGGCGTTATAAGCCAGCTTCCCCTTGCCAGTGTTTGGCACACCTTCCTGCTGCTGTTTCCAGTGCTGTGGCAGAGGTGATGCCCACCCTCTGCTCACGCCATAATTTTCCCTGCCAGGATGGAGTCTGTAAGCCAATAAACTCATTCCTCCACAAGCCGCTTTTGTTTGGGTTCTTTCTGTGCAGCAACTAGGAAGCTGACCACAACAAGGCCCTTAGACTTCCAAAACCAGTACTTGTGTTACCGGCTTTAAAGATTCAGATACAATGTAACATTTTCAATAGAGCAAAAGGTGAGTTCAAATTCTGCCAAACTAGATTAGAATCTGATGGTCACAGCTCTGCCCACTGCCTGGGCAGTAGTCTGTCCTAGTTGTTCCCAAAATCAGTTCTTCCAGCGTCTTGGGGTTCTCACTGGGTGTGCATCAGGGGCTTTGGAGGGGTGCACCTCAATTACTGAGTAATGCAGGAGTTGTTAAGATAGAGAGAATCGCCATTCTCCAAGCTCTTGTCTACACCACGGACAGAAAGTGATCAGAGAGGAAGTGAGAATTATGTAGGAGAGGACAAAGACCCCACACAGTAGAAGCCATTTCAGAAAAGAAACCTTCACCATGATGGCAAATGAGGTATGAGGGGGAGGTTACACCTGCTGTTTGAGAACCATTGCTTCCAAAGATCCTATCTAGTGAGGCTATCTTCTGAGAGTCTGCCTTGCTATGTCACTGATGGGTCTTAGTGAGTCAGTGTGATACTGTCAAAGTAAGCAAAGTCCCACGAGAGCATCGGTTCAACTGAAAAGACACCATCTGAGGTGGTTTGAATGTAAAATGTCCACAGAGCTTATGTGTACCTGATTCAGCTTTATTTAAACTTGATCTCCAGCTGGTGGTGCCTTTGGTGGGGTGCAGCCTTGCTGGAGGACTTGTATCACTGGGGGAAGACCTTGGCATTTTTGAATCCAGCCCCCCCCCTTGCCAGTACTAGCTAGCTCTCTCTTGCTGCTTCCTGCCTTCTGCTGTGTAGAGATGTGATCCAGAATTCCTGTTCAGGGCTGTTGCGATTTCCCTGAAATGATGAAACTTACCTTCAAAACTGTAAGCCAGAAATAAATCCTTTCCTACCACAAAGTGCTGCTAGTTGGGTGCTTCCCCAGCAACAAGCAGGTAACAGTTATGCCATCTGAATAAAGGGGAAAACAAAAGTTACATCTGCTTTTTCTATTGTTTTGTTTCATTATATGGGGATCTTCTATGTTGCCCAGGTTGGCCAGGAATGCCTAGGCTCAATTTCCTCTTCTCAATAATGAGACCGCAGGCATGTGCTATCATACCTGGGTTAGATGATGGCTCTTATCCCTGCTCCCCCAAGTTACTCCTTAGTAACCCTCAAAGAAGTCTATTAAAAACAACTATCATGGACTGGAGAAATGGCTAAGTGGTTAAGGCACTTGTGTGTAAAGCCTGACAACCTGGGTTTGATTCCCCACTTCCCATATATAGCCAGATGTGCAAGGTGGTGCATGCACCTGAAGTTTGTTTGCAGCAGACTCTCACTTTGTCTCTTCTTGCAAATAAATAAGTAAATAGTTTTTTTAAAAGAAACCCATCATTTGTGGTTGGAGACATGGCTTAGTAGATAAAGTGCTTGCTAGAAAAATGCCCCCATGTTAATGCTGTTAATGCATAGTTGCCATCTGTAATCCCAGCAGAGTGACAGGAATCTCCTTGCACACACACACACATACACACTATCATGTACTGGTGAAACACTGTTGTAGGAAAACTTCAGGGAATTTGTCTCCAAAGACTTGTGTGCCTGTTTCTTCTCTGTCCCCTCCTCCCACCTACTTTTTGGGGACATGGATGCAATGGCTGCTTCTCTGGTCACTAGTCTGGGTTGTGACAGCAAAGGCCATAGCTGAGGAACAGAGAGCAATGAGGGAGTCTGGGTCCCTGAGGACACGATGGATCAACTTGCTTCAGATGTTGCGTCTCAGCACTTGCAAGAGAAAAACAACCCCGTCTTATTTCAGGTGGTTCTGTCAGGCTTCTGTTCCTCCCAGACAATACTAGTCCAAACAGATGCACCTTGTGTATTATGTGCCATAATGTTCCAGTTTTGCAAGTGAGAAAACTGTGACCTAGTCACATGAGGTGATTTGCCAAGGTATCCAATCCCATCTAGTAAATGGAGCACTTAGGAGACGAACGCTGATTTTCACCAAAGCCCGTGGCTTTTGTCCCTTTAATTGCCTACTTTCAGATCCCAAGAGTAACTGTTTTTTGACCTGTGACTGAGAGGAAGCTTTTTTTTTTAAAGCTGAGCATGTCTCATCAGTAGACCCAGTCTCCAACTTGTCCCTCCAGTCTGTTTCATATACACAACTTGGGGCTGGAGAGATGGTTAAATGGTTAAGGCATTTGCCTGCAAAGAATAAGGACCCAGGTTTGATTCCCCAGTGCCCACATAAAGCCAGATGCACAAAGTGACACATGCATCTGGAGTTCATTTGCAGAAGCTGGAGGCCCTGGTGTACCCATTCCCTCTGTCTCTCGTCTCTTGTCTCTCTCTTTCTCTCCTTGCAAATAAATAAATATTTAAATAAACACACCATGATCTGCAAGCTTCATGGTGAGACTCAATTGCATATCATCTTAAGAGTTTGGAAGCATCTCTGCCACCACAGAGGGACTTGTAGAAGACTCTGGGCTTCTGGGAAAAAGGGCCCTGAGAACTAAAGATGAGGACACCCAAGCAAGGCTCACACCAGTGGATAAGAACATGAGACTGGCTTATTTGAAGGCTTAGCAGAGGCGCAATCAGAGGGACTTCCAACAGGCTCCTCTGATGAGATTTAACAGGAGCATGTTACATTAACTGGACATAACAGGGAAAATGTCATGACTCTACTTACCTGAGGTGCCTGGACTAGACAAATCCACAGACAGAAGACTGAGTAGTGGGGGGTGTGAGGAAGGAGTTATGATTTGATGGGCAAAGAGTTTCAGTTTGTGATGATCAAAAACTTCTGAAGATGGTTGGAGGCGACAGATGAACAGCAGCATGGACGTTCTTACGCAATGGAACTGTACACTTATTAGTTAAGAGCAATAAATTCTGTGTTATAGTTGTTTTAACACACAGTGTTATGCAGGACATAGATTTATTGTGCCCGACCTCTACCTCCCATTAAAGAAGGGAACCTCAGGTTACCCAGTACTGAATTTCAAAGTTCTGTAGCTTTTGCTCATTTCTGTCTTGGTTCTGTTGATGGATGTGTCTACTTCTGACATTTTTTTTCACTTATAAACATTCCTCAATTCTGAGAGTCAATTAAGATTTGATGTCTAAGACTCAACTGCTAGTAAGTATTCCTATAGTCTCTGTTCTCTGTCTACTTTAGCTCAGCTGCGGTGTGGAACTGGACACTCCTGATGCCCAAAACTATTCCAACCTCCCTCCTGAGCTTCCACTTTTGCCTGTTCCTCTCCTGAGCCTAATCTGTGACAGTTCAGGTTAAAGGAAAATCAGAAAGCTAATAGCTCATGCCCACTTTATTATCTCCTTAGACTCCAGTGCCCAGAGCACTTACTGGGACACCCCTTTGGATGTGATCAGGCCAGTGCCACAGGTGAACAGGCCACTCTAGGCACAAGGGGACAGGGCATCAGGCTGATCTGCCTCAGAGACAGGCTAGACTAGCAAAAGGCTCATAAGTGGGCAGAAGCCCGTGTGGCCAGTGCCAGGCAGTTTCTACTGACTTTTCTTTCTCACTGTAATGCAGATGTCTAAAGCCAGAGCCTCCCTGGAGAACCAGAGCGACATGGGATTGCCTCAACCTCCCAGTTCCACAGTGTGGGGTAACACAGCTTTCCTCAGCTTTCTGGGAATTTCCAGAAGTTTTTGCATGGGGTCATCTCTGCCTCTCATTCAGCCATGCTGACTCTGCCTGAGTCAGCCCAATTGGAAAAATCAGTCTTTTCAGAAATTGCTTTTCAAAAAATTAGCAACCCATATTTTTAGTTTGCTAGACTTTATCGTGTGTGTACGTGCACGTGTGGTGTGTGTGTGTGTGATGGTTGTGTGCAACACATTACACATCTTGCATAATTCCCCTCTCCCTTCCTTTCTGCATCCCAGAGGGCCCTCAACACTCAAAATTCACTTCCCCTGCCCAGCACCAAAAGAGAATAAACAAACATCTTGCCATTTATTCAGAGACATTTCTATTCTTTAAGGTAATCTAATTTTCTACCCTGTTATCTGTTTTAAATTTTCTGATAAAAAATGTCAACGTGATACATGGCTCTTGGAATACAAAAAGTGTCAGGCCTCACAGATCCTGTGGCATTCCTTGCCATGTATAGGTAAAGCAGACGCCTCCTCTCTCCTCGGGTTCTCACACCTGCTCCGTGTCCATCAGATGGGCACCTCTGGGGACAGCCCTGGCCTGAGTCGTAGAGAGACACTGATTCCATAAGTGAGGGTGAGGCCTAGGATTGTGTCTATTGCAAGGTTCCTTGGTGATAACTTGGGGACACTGTCTAGGCTGGCCTCACTTTGTAAGGGCTCCATAGCCACACGGCGCTCCTACCTGCCATACTGGATGGTGCCCATATAGAGCGATTTCATCTGCCCTGCATCCAGTGGCTAGTGCTGGTCTGCACTGTTTATTGTGCAAAGCATTTGCAGTGGTGTTCATTCCTTCAGACTCTCACCATACCACCTGGACTGTCACTCCCTTGCTAGGAAACATCCCTATTGCTGTGGCCTCATCACTGATGGGTCTTCTATTTTTATTTTTTATTTTGTGGCTTTTCTAAGGTAGGGTCTCACTCTAGCCCAAGCTGACCTGGAATTTACAATAGTCTCTAGGTGGCCTTGAACTCATTTCGATCCACCCACCTCTGCCTCCCAGAGTGTTGGGATTAAAGGCGTGCACCACCATGCCAGGCTTTAGCGGTTCTTTTTTGCATCTTGGACTTAGTTTACTTCCTTGGTTTAGGACCAGCATGGGGTACCAGGCTCCTCTTTGCTCTTGGTCTAGTGAAAGACCCATTCTCTCCCAGACTCATGTTATTTGGCCATTATCACCACTTCTTATTGCTTCACTACCTCCTCATTCAATGACTCGTTCATACCTAGCGGACAGTAATCCTGTTCACTCCAAACATGCTCCATACGTCAATTTCCAGCTAACAATTAGCCTCTCAGTTCTTGACCTTTTCATCACCAATAAAAATACGAGCTTGAACTTGCCACATGTCAGTCTGAGAGAAACCAGTGTTGTGTATTAACTCACCGGGTTCCATGACCTGTAAGACAGATGCGGAAACATGTAGGTCTACCGCCATTAAGTGGTGAAGGCAAGACCCAAGTTCACGTGTTCTCGTCACAGAGAGCATATGCTTCAATACCACAGATTTTTCTCTTTCCATCCAGCTCCTGCTCCCGACTTCCACAGCCATATCCTGAACTCTGCTGTCACTAACTTGGGCACCCCACCTTCTGACCTATTTCTTCTTCTTGCAGGGTAAAAAAAAAGTGATAGTAATATGAGCATGTATTTATAGAGTCTTAAGTGCTTTTTATAAGTGGTCAACTGGGGCAATCATGGCATGTCTATTGTGGGGGAAACCAACTGCTCTCTAATTGGGCTGGAGGCCTGCTCCATGGGAAGGAACACATGCCTGGTGATGAAGACCTAGTCAAAAGCCTATGGTGGGGAGGTCATGAGCCCTAGGGGAGTAATGCCTGCTGTTGTCTGGCTAAATGCAAATTATTATGCCACCAAACTGCCTTATAAGGGCTTTTAAAAAATGAGCATACCCATATAATAATGCTGTTCTCACTTTTGGCTAGAGAAGCTTCTCTTTTTCACTGAGATAATACAAAAGTCACCATTGCGCTGAGAAGAAGTGACAGCGCTGGGACATCTCTATCACACTTCCCGAGGCTCAGGGTCTATTGTGGAAGAGATGGTGGAAAGATTGTATTGTAAGAGTCAAAGGAAGGGTAGGGCTGCTTACAACGCAAACTTCCAGACACAAACTGGCCTTGATAATCATGACTGATAATACCTAAACTTTATGGGAAGAAAAGTTGATGACACTGAAACAAAATAGACTAATTGAGAGGGAGAGGAGATATGAGATATGAGAGAGGGAATCATGATGGTTTATGGACTATGATTATGGAAACCATCAATAAAAAGTTAAAAAATATCTGAGGCTATGGGGGGTGTTGCAGCCAGCCACACGTCGCTGAGATGAATCTTTAAACCAGGCACAATTTGGGGGAGGAAAGTATTTATTGAAACTACAGATTGAGGGGAAGTTCTGTAACAGCCAAAGAGGCTGGTCCTCTCTCACAGGTCCAAGCAGAGAGAGAAACCCATTACCTACACCACACACACAGAACAACAAACAGGCAGGAGGGGCAGGGGGAGGCGCACCAAGGAGAGAATTTTTTTCTCCTTTATATAGGCTTAGGGTGGAGTCTTGCAACCCTATCCCAGACTTAATGGCTTCCTGAATCTCTGGAATTTCCTTCCTGCACTGCCCACACAAGAAAGGATGTTTACTACTAGCTCCTTTGAGCTTCCTTACATCCTGCCCCTTGCTTGTTTACAGGCTGCCTTCCTGTAAACATCCTCAGAGACCCACCCAAGATTACTTGAAAGGTCAAGTTGACAACAAAACTTAACCGTCACAGGGGGCATTTACATTGAAACCACCTCAAGCATGCGACATCATGAACACGCCACGGCCAAGGCAATGACAGGGACAGAGGTGACCACTTGTAGCACTCTTGCTCTTTTACACAACAGAACCCACCATTGCCGCATTCACACATTCTGGAGTGGGCACCAGAGTGTCTTCAGAAGAAACAGCTGATGGATACTGTTAAGAGAAATGGAAATACATTAGACCTAGGAATAGCTCAGGTTCTGGAACTAGCCATGGTTTATTCTGATGCTGGGACATCTCTTACTAGCCTGGGGACATGGACAAGCAACTTAATATTCCAGTTTTCTAAGATGAAGGTGAGAACAATTCTCACTGTAGATGGCCATAAGAGCCATTATACACAGAAATCCTATAGAACAGGCTAGTGGGCATAGAAAAATGTCCTCCGGGCAGGGGAGATGGCTAGAGAGATGGCTCAGCAGTTAAGGCACTTGCTTGTAGAGCCTAAGGACCCTGTTTCAATTCCCCAGTACCCATGTAAAGCCAAATGCACAAAGTGGCGCATGCATCTGGAGTTTGTTTGCAGCAGCTGGAGGCCCTGGTTTGCCTGTTCTCTCTGTCTTTCTTCTTTCTCTCTGCTTGCAAGTAAATAAGTATTTTAAAAAGAAAAATAGTAATAGTAATATGAGCATGTATCTGTATAATCTTAAGCGCTTTTTAATAAACGTCAATTCTCACAACAATTCTATTGAGAAGTGAAGCATTATCAGGAAATCAAGGCAAATGAGGTTAAGGAATATGTCCAAGGTCACAAAGTACCTAGGTGGAAAAGCCAGAATTTGAAACCAGGTAAGTTCCAGAGTTCCAATTCTTATGACTGTGTGAAGAATGATTAAGTCTGGAGTCATGGGGAAAAAAATCATCATCATAGGAAAAAAATCATCAGAAAAAATTTTCAAAATATCAATGCTTATCCTCAAATTCCAAATGATTGTTTGTTAGAAAGAGCATAGATTATCTGGATATTTGCCTCAAGGACTATGAGTTCGATATCATTTCAGCAACTTCCCAACTGGGGGTTCTGGCTGAGTCTGGCCTTCTGCTGGCTTGCTAGTCTTGGTCAAGACCATGTTATGCAAACAGGACAGGGCTGAGCCTCAGGATAGAAGCAGCCCACTTGAGTGAAGAAAGCACCTTGGCCACTATCTTGGAGGGGCTGGACAAGCTAGGATGTACCGATCTTTGCTTACATCATTTCTGAAATGTTGTTCCTCTTGTCCATCTGATTTAATCCAGTACACACACAAGAAAAAACCCAGCTTCATTAACTGGGGATAGCTCAAGAAAAGAAAATTGTTCCTCCCTAGCTGGATGGCTTCTACTATGAGAAACAGAGAGGAGAGCAAAGAAGGTATTCTTGGCATGAGGCCAGGAGAAAAGCAGCCTAGCTGAAGCTGTTTCGTTTCCCTTGGCCAGGAAGTAGCCATTTACGCAAACAGGAAGTAGAGAAGGTTGGGGGAGAGGGCAGTGGTTAGTGGGTGAGAAACAGGAGCTGACACCAGATGGGTGTCTGTGGTTACATGCAAAAGAGTCTGATATAGATGGGCCCACTGTTGTCCTGGGAGGCCTTGCTTCCCCAGCGTGTCTGTGCTGTGTGTGCTGGGGCCTCTTTTCAAAAGGATGATACGTCTTTGAGCACTTGACTTTTGTCTGTGGTCTGCTAAGCAGTTTTATTGTATTTAATTATCTTAACATTCTGTGAGGGTAGGAGTAGATGAAAAGAAAAATAAATCGCCTTGGAGAGAATTTGTTACTTTCCTAAATTTATTATTATCATGTCATTTTATTGCATTTTAGAAAACCATCATCCCTCTGAGAAGTAACAGTTACACAGGGAGACATGGGCTGGGGAGATGGCTCAGTGGTTAAAGTTGCTCGCTTGCAAAGCCTGATGGCCAGGGTTCAATTCTCCAGAACCCACATAAAACCAGATGCACAAAATGGCGCTTTCGACAAGTTCATTTGCAGCAACAGAAGCCCTGATGACTCGCACTCTCTCTTCCTCTCCCAGATAAATAAATAAATTTTTAAAAAAAGGTGTATGAAGAGGGAGACATTTAACAAGAACAAAGAGATTAAAGAGGGGGAGGGGAGAGCTATGGGGGAGAATCAATAAAACCAAAGTATATCAGTATATGCACATGTGAAAATCTCACGATGAAACTATTCTATATAATCAATATGGGCCAATAAAAAATAAAAAGAGTTACATTAGCTTTCTGTGGATGCCACAGCAAATTGTCATAAACCTGGCTGCTTCAGATATGGAAATCTGTCCTTTCACTCCTCTGGGGGCCAAAAGTCTGAAGTCACAGTGTCATCAGGACTACACTTCAGATCACTCCAGCAGAGAATCCTTCCTGCTCTGTCTAGCTTATGGTAACCCCAGGCTTTCTTTGGCTTTTATCTTTCTTCTCTCTTCTATGTTTGTCATTGTATCTATGGCCCACCCAGATGACCTCAAGATCCTTCATTATAACTGTAGCCTCATTGTGCGAATAAAGTAGCATTTTCAGAGTCTGGGTATTAAGACATACATGGAGATTTTTTTTTTGGAGCCAGCATTCAACCAAATATAATGGGTATCATTAAAATATAAATGTAAACTTTATAGTTTTTTTTTAAAATAACAATCACAAAATTGAAAAGATAACATCTAGATTAAAGTTTGTATTTCTGCATCTCAATTCTTTAAAAGACTATGCTTTTCCAAAATGCTAGCCTGGTCTCTCACTTGTCCCTTGTCACACCACTGACTGTCCTTCACACTCCTGAGACTTGGGCCTTTCACCTTTCCAGAACAAGAGGGGAATGGGACATAAAGTTATGTGGATTTTGGAAATGCCGTCTAGGGGGCTGGAGAGACAGCTCAATGGATAAAAGGCTTGGTGCAAAGGCCTGAGGAACACCCACATCAATGCCATGTAGGTGTGGTGGCCTACCTTCTGAATGGAGATAATAAAGTTCTATTTGTTTTTTAGCATAATGGGGCTTAAGTCAGGATTCTTTCAGTTGCAAGTGACAAAAACCCAATTCAACCTACCTTAAGAAAAAGAGAGAGAGAGACAGACAGAGAAAGAAAGAAAGAAAGAAAGGAAGGAAGGAAGGAAGGAAGAAAGAAAGAAAGAAAGAAAGAAAGAAAGAAAGCAAGCAGAAATGGAAAACTTCATTGGCCTGTCCATCCAAAAAGCTTACATCTATTCTGACCTCAGACTTCTGTTTTCATCTGACATCTGTTGTCAGGGGCACAAAGTGACATGATCAGACATTAGCTTTTTTTAAAATCTCTCAGCTCAGATCTTTTCCAAGCCATTTTTATTTGTAGGCCGGTTCCCCTTACAGAAGCAACATGGCTGTGGGTAGTGGTTGGCTTCCATCCACAGTTCTGTAATCTAACCTGGTGGAAGACCCCCAGTTCTCATGAGCACAGATTGGACCCTGACTTTTTTTCTGCTGTTCTCAGGCTCCCTGGTTGAAGAGGTCTAGATCACGTGTCCAGAGTGAACAGATGGACCTTTAATCAAGAACGCAAATCAAGGCGTAGTTACCAGAAGAAAGACAATGGAAACAGACAGGGTTAGATTCAGTTTTCTGGAATTCAAAAGTATAATTTTTGACCTCTGTTTAATAAAAATACAGTCAGTCTAAAAATGGGTATAAAATGAATTTTGAGAGTGAGAAAACGAATCTCAACAAACTATCAGGATCTTGTGTAGATTTAGGTTATTTTCTTCTAAGATCAATTTAGGCAATTTGCAGAGATGCTCAAATATCAATGCTTGCTGCTTGTAACTTGGCTTCCATTTCCCACCTACATACACCCTGTGCAAGGCAAGGCCGAAGCTGAAGTTCCATCAGCTTCGCAATAAATCTTCCTCTGGACACTGAGCACATAGAAACAGCAGATGTTAGAAGGTCATAGGCCCTTGGGCTTGAGGCGGGGGAGCTACCACTGTTCTTTCATTAAATGAATATATTGTGCCCATCAAATTGCACTGTAAATATTTGTGTTTGTGCCCATGGGTTGTGCTATTCTCACTTGTGATGAGAACAGCCTCACTTCGGAGCCATCGGTGACTGCTGGGGACTCTCCAGACTGGTCCAGATGCTGAGAGGAAGTGACAGTTGAGTGCTCTGTACTGGATGACACATTCTACCACACCCGCCAGGGCTCAGGGAACATTGCAGAGGAGGTGATGGAAACGAAGTCAGTGCTCCTCTCTCTCATGGCTGGCCAGAGAAGCTGCTCTCTGGAGGTGGCTGTGGATATTGAAGAGACTCAAAACTCATCCAAGTGGTCAAAGAGAGCTCCGAGCTAAATGAGACATCTCCATCAGGCCCTCCCAGGCTCAGGGAACATCAGGATGAGGGCTGAGAGTGTGGGGAGAACTACTTGGTGACACTGTCCTCTGAACATGAAGTGGCTGGCGCATTCATCACCTCCAGGTGGCTGTAGGCTGTCCTCACCTCCACAACTCCCACACAGTATGGAAGCCATCAACATGGACAGTGGAGGAGGACAAGAAGAAAGATTCAAATGGGAATGAGGGAGGGATTATGATCCAATTCCAGTATGCTTATTATGCTTATGTATTAAAATTTTCAATAAAATATGAGAAGCAAGCAAGCAAGCAAGCAAGCAAGAAAGCAAGAAAGCAAGCAAGCAAGCAAGCAAGCAAGCAAGCAAGAAAGAAAGAAAGAAAGAAAGAAAGAAAGAAAGAAAGAAAGAAAGAAAGAAAGAAACAGCAGATGTCCATGTCTTAATAGCTGATTCCTCGCTGTCAAGTTTGGAGGTCTGGACATACTTCCAGTGACTGCCCAGGCCACCGCATCTGGGGACTCAAGTGCTGGCCGTACATACAATTGATCATCATTTTGCACTTCGTGGCTCTGGCCAAACCCAGCTGGATTTTCGCTACAGGATTTTAATGGCTCTGCACTCTCGTAATCCAGCACTTGAAAAGGCCATGCTTTATTTGGCACTGAGGCTTTGAGGACCGTTGGCTCCATGAGCCAAAAGTTGAACCTGTCCTGCCACACACAGCTCCTGGCTGTGCCCTAGGTTCCTCTATCTCCTTCTCCTTTGTTTCCTCCTCTTCTTACTTCTCTTCTTCCTCTGGATTTCCTCCCCCTCGACTTATTTCTTCTTTTTACCCTCTGATTGTTTTAACAGCTCATTTGGTTCAGACAGTACATCACACATGAGGCCGAAATTATGAACAAATTCCATTGACGTCAGGCCATTTGTACATTGAGTGAATTCAGCTCATTTTTTGGCATCTCTAAGCTGTGTCCATTTGAGACCCAGACAGTAAGTGCCTTCAGGGCAACAGAGGCATTCCAGACGGTGGCACTCAGATAGACTCCCCAGCACACTGCCTCCCATTTGGACCAGGGCTCAGCACACCATAGGCTATTGTGGACACATCCCCGTGGCCTCTGTTGACTCTGGGGAGGGACCTAGCAAACATACTGTGACTTATCAGGGGAAACCTGCAGATGATTAACTCTGAGTTCATTATAGGCTGAGTTTCCACCCAAGTGGACTCCAGGCTGGGGAAGGGGGGACGGGAGGGCGAGAAGCAGGGTAGAAGAGAGGGCAGACAGCGGAACACCAGGAGTTTGGCAGCTATTGCAAAAGCTTTTCCCCAGCAATGGTAGGAGGGGAAAAAAAAGCACATTTAAAGTTAGACAAATATGGGTTCAGTTTGCTGATTTCACTCACTACCTGTGTGAATTTGATCGACTGTGGTAGATGTCTGCCCAGTGTGCTTTCCTTCACTTTCTTCTAAAAATCACAGCCTCTTTCTTGCTCTGTATGGCCTTAGAGCTCTGTCCTTCTGACCTGTTCCTTCCTCATCACTCAGTGACAGTAGCCAGCAGGGTCATCTCTAGGGTCACCGCATCTAGCCCCAGTAAATAAAGGAGAGTTTATCATGACCCATTACAGCCCTTCCTTGAAAGTTTTCAAACTTTCTGTATGGGACCAAGCTACAGAAGAATGCTGACACACCAACTGCGAAGTCAGGGAGAGAGCACCATGGCAGCCATGCTAGAAGTCATGGCTCCGTGTCTGAGTCACTGTCACAACCATCTGGATCCCTGGAGGCGATGTGCATCTTCCTTTGTTAATTGCAAGCTTTTCTAAAATATTGCACATACTCGGGATTATTTTAAAATGGAGCGTGCCATTTTTAACTCTTCCTGGATGGCTCAGGGTCATTGAAGGAAGCACTGTGTGGTAAGCGGCTGGGCTGATGGCTGCTGCTCCTTCTCCCTCTCCTTCTGCTTTCGTCCCTCTCTCTTGCCCCGTCCTTTCTCTCTTTCTCCTCCCTCCCTCACTCCTTCCCTCTCTCCTTCTCTCTCTCTCTCAACTCCTGCTCTCTCCTCTCCTGAGCCATCCTTGCATTCCTCTCGCTCCTCAACTTCTGCTTGTTTCTGCTAACCCTTTAGATCTCACCTGTGACCCAGCTGCTCTGTGCTGACCTTGACCCTCTTCCTCATATGCCTTTGCCCTTGTGCCCCGTCTTGACTCCAGATGGAAACCGTATTGAGTCAAGCTGGGGGTCCCATGACAAGGAATCAGATGCCAGTGTTTGTCTTCCTTCACATAGCTTATCGGTTCTCTGGGGGAGCATCAATTAACATGTTCTTATTGATTAATTGAGTTGCAAATGCATCCTGAAACTGTGAAATTTCCCAGGGCAAATTGCTGGCCCATTTCTCTCAGGATTCACTTTCTCTTCTTCCCACCTTGCTGATCCATAAACCCTAAGCTCCTGATATTGTATTTTTTTCTTTTTGCTTCAATAGGCCAATCTCTTCATCTCTGGAAAGACTAATACTGAAAAACATGAGAATGCTTCTGCAGACATGTTGGAAGTGTTCTCAGGGGTCAAGAAGAGCGGACATGGTAAGTGCATCATCAAAAATGGACTGATGCCCTTAATTCAAAACACAGGCATGGATCATACAGATGAGAGGTGTAGTAGAAACATTTCAGCTTCATTTTATGGACATCTGAGAACCCTGGCCAGCCCTGTGTTCTCGGCAGCACACTGAGTAGCTGTTCTTCTCTTTCTTCTTTTCACGGAAGCCTGTTCTGACACAGAAAGCCCAGCCTGAGGCTCCATCCCCCATCTCTATGCCCTGCTTTGCTCACCCTGACTCTGTGATCTTTAGCTCAGCTGGCACACACTGGAAGTCATCCAGAGACCTTCAAAGGACTCCGACAGCCAGAAGCAAGTGTGGTAATGGCCAAGCTGTGATCCCAGAACACAGACGACCAAGGCAGGAGGATTGAAAGTTTGAGTACTGTTTGGGCTACGTAGAGACTCTGCCTCAGGAAAAATAAGAAAGAAAAACATGAAGTCAGAATTTCTGGAGGCCTAAGCAGCACTCCACCCCAATATCTTATTAAGGAAAAAAATCAAGCATAAAATAAAGTTGAAAATTTTGTAGGGTATTTGTGTACCCACTACATGGAGTCTACCATTAACATTTTATTATACATCAGTGTTGTAGAGCTCAAATCTCTCTGCATACCTTTGGGTTGAAATTATGCCCCCAAACACATCTTTGGGCTGGGCCCCCAGATTGGCCCCCAGTGACACTTTCTCCAGCCAGGTGATTGGAGACCCAAATTATAAGCTTTAATAAAACACCTGAGTCTATGGGAACATACATTCAAACCACTACAATCAGTGTCTAGTAACATTTTCTTATCACATATCTATCAATCAACCAATCTATCTATCTATCTATCTATCTATCTATCTATCTATCTATCTATCTATCTAATAGTCTCTAATCCATCTTATTTTTTAAAAAAATTGTATATTATTTTACTGAATGCAATTTGTACATCTGAATTAATTGTACATCTAAAATGATTATGTTATTTTTTCCCTCTGTGGCCTTGCCTGGCTTTGAACTCACAATCCTGACTCAGCCTCCTGAACAAGCCACCATGGCTGATCATATATATATATATGATATATATGTATATCATATATATGATATATATGATATATATCATATATATATCCACAAACATTTTTTTCTATAAAGTAAATGAAGACAATGAAGTATTTCTTTCAGTGCCTGTACAGTAGGCTTGTGGGTATTTTCCATTATTCTTTGCACTATACACATATATAATAGGTATTTTTTTAACTGAGTAAAAACACCTTCACCTTTTTACTGAGTGTTGCAGTCAGCTTTCTAGTTGCTGCACAGAAAGAACCCAAGCAAAAGCGGCTTGTGGAGGAATGGATTTATTTGGCTTACTGACTTGAGGGGAAACTCCATCCTGGCAGGGAAGATGATGGCATGAGCAGAGGGGTGGACATCACCTCCAACACAGTACTGCAAACAGTGGCAGGAATGTGTGCCAAACACTGGCAAGGGGAAGCTGGCTTATAACCCCCATAACCCCGCCCCCAACAACACAGTTCTAGCAAGGTTGTAAAACCCAAACTACCATCAGCTGAGGATCGATCAATCAGAACACATTCATTTGTGGGGGACACCTGGATCAAACCATGACACTGAGTAAAATGACTTTTAAGATAAATAAATGATATTCTTTATCCATTGGAAAACACTGAGATAGTTTTTGCCAGGGATACAATATTAATTCCCCTTTTGCATTTGTGTTCACACTCATATTCATATGTGTGTACACAGCTGCATGTGTGGAAGTCAGAGGTCAACATTGTGTGTCTTCCTCAACTGTGCTCTACCTTATTTATTTATTTATTTATTTGAGACAAGGTCTCCCACTGAACCCAGCAGTTACTAATTCAGCTAACAAGCCAGCCAGCAAGCTCTGGGCATCCTTTCTCCATCTCCCTAGCTCTGGGATTACAGGTGTGTGCCACCATGCCTGGCTTTTCCTATGGCTACTTGGGATCCCAACTCAGGTCTTCGTGTTTGTGTGGGAAGCACTTTCCCCACTGAGCCTTCTTCCCAACCCTGCTAACTACTTTAGTGTGACTGTGATCATAATACCTGATTGAAACAACTTACGGAGGGAAGATTTGTTCTGTCTTTCATTTCCGAGGGTTTCAGTTCATCATGGTGAGAAGGCGGTGACACAGCAGATCAGCTCACGGAGTGGTGGTGGTGGGAGCATATGACAGAGGCTGTTTACAGCATGGAGGGCCTGAGGGAGAGAGACAGAAGGAGGGAGAAAGGCAAGAGGGAGGCAGGGAAGAAAGGAGAGAGGAAGAGATCGAGAACATGAGAGAGAAACCAGGGGTGG
The DNA here is from genome assembly GCA_004024765.1 of Zapus hudsonius. NCBI lineage: Eukaryota > Metazoa > Chordata > Mammalia > Rodentia > Dipodidae > Zapus > Zapus hudsonius. The sequence goes on from PVHP010000238.1 coordinate 162,494, forward strand.
GCTATAACCTTCAATGGCTCACCACCTACTTCTGCCAGCTAGACTCTGCCTACTGAAGCTTCCACAGCCTCCAGAATGGTGCAAACACCCCAGAGCTTGCGAGGAAAATTTCACGTTCCTTCACTCTCAGGTCTACATTTCTGTAGGAACCTTCATGATTTCTTGCCTCCTGAAGAGTCTCTCCCTTGTTATGGTAGTCACCGCCAATCTCCAATTCTTTTGACTTACTTAGCATTTTTGCCATTATCCTAGCCACAAGGTCAACCCTGTTTCATTGCATATTCCTTCTCATTTCGGGAAGGTGGGAGAATCAGTCCCGTCCCCACCCTTCCCTGCTCTCCTGTGCTGTCTTGTTCCACTGCAGCAAGGAGACATGCCTTAAGAAGTCTGGCCTGAAGGGAAAGGGAGAAGCCAGGGCATTTCTGGCTCTTTCTTTTCCAGCTTCCTGTGGAGTGTGGCAGTCTTCCACCGGGCAGCTCCTCCCTTCCTGATCCCAATTGTACTAGGGCAGTTCCCCCTGCAGCTCTGCTCCCTGCGCCCAACACCCTCTTCTCCCACCATCACCTACACAACAAGAGGAATGACTTCCTGATTCTGCTGATCGGTGCATTGCTTCATTATTCTTGACTTGGCTTCTTTACTTTTCCATTCATCTGTTTCAAAAAAAAATTCCCTTCCTCTTACGGACCTGTTTCATTTCCTGTCTAGATTCCGGTTGATACCATGAACAGTGGAGAGAGCACAGGCGTGGACGCTGGAAGGACCTAAGTTTGATTCACGTTATCATGCTGCTTATTCTGTGAATTTGGGTAAATTACTTAAGCTAGATTCTATAAACTAAAGGTTATAAAACTTTACTGGGTTGCAATGAGTACTAAGGAAATATTATATGAATAATACCTATACCATTGTTATTAGCACTCAACAAATGGAAGTTATTATTATTTATAAACTTTCTAATGTGACTGTGGTAGTTTGAATAGATGTCCCCCAATAGAATCAAAGGTTTATTGTAATTGTGAATTGTCTCCAGCCTTCTGGCTGGAGGAGTGTCACTTTGGCCTGGCCTCCTGGGATCTGGGCCCTGAGGTATTTCTAAATTGGATGCAAAATTCTAGGGATCCATATGCAAAGAGCAGCTGGAGCTCAAGTCTGGCAGTCCCGCTGCTTTGTGAGTTACAATGGGAGTTGCTTGCTTTGGAGGTGCTGGGTATCTGTCTCTCTGCTTGGATCTGTGAAAGGGGGCTAGCCTTTTCCTTCATTTTTGAAACTTCTCCTGGATCTGTTATTTCAATAAATACTTTCCTCCCCAAAATTGTACCTGGTTTGGAGATTCATACTGGCAGTGTGTGGCGGACAATGACAATGAACATATTCCTTTTTCTTTTTTTTTGAGCTAAGGTCTCACTGTGTGGCCTGTGATGATCTTGAACTTGATCCTCCTGCTTCAGCCTCCAGAGTGTTGGGGATTATAAGAATATACTCCCACGCCTGGATAACATGACTGTATTCTTTTCTTTGTGTTTCAATACTTTATTAAGAAACAATTAATATGCCATGACTTTTTTCTCTTAATTTTGGGGAGAGAAGGGTTTATTTTGGTTTACAGTTGGCGGGGATACAGTTGGTCATGCCAGGGAAGGCACAGAAGTAGGATTATGGGGCAACTGGTCACTTTACATTTGCAATCAAGAAGTAAAGGGCAGACAGGAAGTGAATCCAGACTATATAACATCCAGGTCCATCCCCAGAACCCATTTCCTCCAGTGAGGATCCATCTCTAAAAGTTCCACAATCTTCCCAAATAGCACCACCACCAGCTGTGGACCAAGTGTCCAAACACATGGAGGACATTTCATATTCAAACAACAATATTGTGTCCCTGGTCACCAGAGGCTTGTGGCCATCTCATGATGCAAAAAAAGCATCCATTCCAACCTTAAAAGTCTCTGTCATCTTTAATAGTCCCAACACTTCAAACGCCCAAAGCTTCTTCTGAAACTCAAGGCAATTTCTTAGCTGTGAGCTCCTATTAAAAAAAAAAAGTTACATACTTCCAATACACAATGGCACAGAGTAAATGTTTCCATTCCAAAAGAGAGAAACGGGAGGCTGGTGAAGAAAGACTGGACCAAAGCAAGCTTCAACCCAGCAGGGCAAGCACCAAATCCTATAGTTCCATGTCTGGCATCCAGGCCTCAACGTAGAATTATGTGGGCTCCAAAGGGGCTTGGGTAGCACTGTCTCTCTATAACTGCCGCCTGAAGTACACATGGCCTCTCTCCTGGGCCTGTTCCACCCTGCCTGCAGCTTTTCTAGGGCCCTCTTTGCAATTTAAACTTCACCTTCATAACTTTACCACAGTGATCTCTAAAGGCCTTCTTGCAGGGATTCTAACCGTGCCATACGTTGGCCTAAGTAACTCTCTGCAATCTCTGTGCAAGCCTACATAGTCTTAAGTAGCTCTCTGCAATGTTGATGCAAGCCTATATGGTCCCATACTCTTGTATCTTTCATGCTTATAACCAGTATCACTCAGAGGATGTTGACAGGTTTTGCTGTTGGCTGGAGATGTAGCTTGGCCCGTTGGACTAAAGCCTTAGTGGTATCTGTGTGCCTTGATTGTAGGATCTGGGAAAACCCATTCCTAGGTTGCTCTTCTCAGCTCAGGCTCTCTCCTTTCAAATGAATTGACATTTTCACAACATGGAGTCTTTGATAGATGGATGAGTCTTGCCCTCAGGGCGCCTTTTCTATTATCTCAGTACAGAGCCAGGGGTTTCTCCTTAGTGGTTAATTTGAAGGGATGTAGTCCATCATGGTGAGAAGGGCATGTGTGGTGGGAATGTGAGGTAGTTATGTGGCATCTTCAATCAGGAAGTACAACACATATTGTCTTTCCATACTTTTAAATTTTGTTTCACCTGCAACTTCCTAAGTCTGCTATGTGCTAGTAACCACACTAGTGAATGTTCCAGAACACATGATGGACATGCAGTCCTTGCTTTTAAGATGCTCAAAATCTAATAGGAATGAGGGAAGGCGACAACTAAATCTTCAGAAACAAGCTGGGCACAAGGGATGCTGATGGGCACATTGAAAGGATGAAGGAATGAGTGATTCTGCCTGGGACTATCAGGCACCTCGTCAGAGAGGAGCGAGCACTCTTCTGGCTTTGAGCAAGATGGCCTCCATCAAGCAAATGAGAATGGGCAGCAGGATTCAGGTTGAGGGAATGGCGTAAGCTGGGTGTTGAGGATATGAACATGCACGTACATTCAGAGTATGTGAACACCTCTAACAGGAGCTGGTGGAGGACATGGCATGAGTCTGACTCTACAAGTAAAAATATATCAGCAGGAAGAGTCATTTGACCAACAGAAACTTAAATAAGAGAGTTTGAGACCTATAGTGAGCTCCTGCTATAGACAGTCCTCTTTTGAAGTAATTCACACATCAGGGATCCGTTGCTATGGAGGATGAATGAGAGTCAGTTAAAGTTGGCTCAAACAAAGCTTTTCTGAATGCATTCAGCAGGGCCACTCACAAATAATAGTTATAGCCAATTTTTTAAATTGTCAAAATACTTATTATATATGTATAATGGTCTTGATTATTAACTTGATGGGTTTTAGAGTCACTGAGGAGACATATTTCTGCATGTGTCTGAGGGTGATATATGAATTTGAGGTCTTTGAGAGCCTCAGATCTTTATCTTGGTTCTTGAGAGGTGCTAACTTGGAAGCTAGGGCCTCAGAAGATCAATAGTCATACAAGGCTCTTAGAATCAATGGCTTCTGGATTCTTATCTTGTGAATTTCAATGAATGAAATCCATAGACCAATGGACAAGATTTAGAAAAATTTCATTATAGGAATTATAGAGTTTACAGTGCTTAAGGAAAGAAAGAGGGAATACAGGGAACTTTTTCCCATGAGAAGGCAAGCGAGGGGTTCTTGGAATTGGGAAATCATACCTCTCTCATCACTATGCCTACCTTGCCATAATGAACTGTATCCTCTAAGTCATTTGCCAAAGTAAACCCTTCTTCCTTAAATTACTTCTTCTCAGGTAATTGTTCACAGCAATGAGAAAAGTAATACATGAGGTCTCTCATAATCCATAATTATTGTGTTAGTTTCTTGTTGCTGTAGCAAATAAACTGAGAAAAAAAACAACTTAAAGGGAGGAATTATTATTTTTGGACCACAGTTTCGGAGGTTTCATCCACTGGGACAGGAAGATAATGGTGCAGTAGAGACCTCATAGCATAACAACCAGAAAGCCTGTTCTAACAACCCTTTTACCTTTTCCTCCTTCATTGCATTGGGCCTCCAGGCTGTGGCATGCTGCCCACCCCCTACTTAGGGCAGGTGGTCCCTCTTAGTGTATCCTCATGGACCTACTCAGAAGGTATGCTTTACTAATCTCCTTAATATGTCTCAATCCAATCATGTTAACAACTGAGATTATTATCATCATGAATCTGAAATATATGAGCTTTGTGTTTCTTAAAAGCAAAGAAATACTCATTTTTCACCTTGGCAAACTTCCTGAGAGTCTTGTAGATCTGAATCCAACCAGGTCTAGAGTTCATTTGTCATTATCTTTTCCCAGATGTGTAGGGCCATGGATTTTCCACTCTCTGATACACTCCTTGCCAAAAGCATACCCAAATACATGCTTTTTGTGGGTGGGGATATGTAGTAGACAATTTCACGTTGCCAGGATGAGCATCCAACCAAACACAGTATTATGGAAGGAAGTGATTTATTTCAAGCTTACAGATCCCAGTGGAAATTCCATCAATGGCTGGAAAACCTGGTTGCCATTCATAAATCCAAGCAGAGAGAAAAATACAAATTGTATTTAGCAAAACTTCAAGGGTCTCTGTAATCTTTACCAACTTTAAGATTGTTCCAAAGTCCCAAATCTCATCTGAGATTCAAGACTATCCTTAACTGTAAAATCAGAACAAGTTACATACTTCCAAAATATAATGGCACGGAGTAAACATTTCCATTGCTATAAAAGGCATAGCAAAGAGAACTTGCATTTTTACCTTTCAGTCTTCCCTGGGGGGAATGACCTCAGGCTTCTTTCAATGGAAAGTAGCTGGCCAGATTAAGGTTGTAATCTGCTTGACAATAGCAGCTTCAGTAACCTAAAACCTGTCTTTGTGCCAGTAACTTTAAATCTGTTTGAATTTTTCCAACTTTAAATCTCATATCTCTCCTTCTATATATTCTTTCAAGCCCACCCATCCATTACTTCAAATTCAACCTCGATCAAACTCTCTGGGCATGGGCAGGAGAATGCAGCCAGCCTTAATGCCAGTATCCCAGTTCCAACAAAGTTCTCTGCTGTCTTTTCTTCCTTTTGAAAGTTCATAAGCAAAGCTTCCAAACACAGCCCTCTCTGCATTTAGCATTTTCAGACTCTCATCAGAACAGCCCATAAAACTTGGCTTCCCACACTGTGAGGCTTCTGCAGTCACAAGTTCCAAGTCCATATGTATATTCCTCCTCTAGCACACAAGTTCCAAAAGACCAAAATCCACATGGTTAGATTCATCACAGCAAGACCCTACTCTTGGTACCAAATTTTTGTTGTAGACATTTTCACCATACTGGTCTGAGCCTACAAACAAACACGGTATTAATTATGGAAGGAAGGGATTTATTTCAAACTTACAGATCCAAGTGAACGTTTCATCAATCAATCTGGTTCCCCTTCATAAGTCTATCCAGAAAACACCAAAAACCAGCAAGCAAGAAATGGCAGCAAGTAGCACCCACAGAGCTCAAATCTGTCTGCATAACTTTGGGCTGCAATTCAGTTCTGCCCTCAAATACACCTTTCATTTAGACCCCAGGATCTGCTTCCAGTGACTCCTCCTCCAGCCAGGTAGCTGGAGTCCTAAGTTATAAGCTTTAATAAAACACCTGAGTCTATTGGGTACATATATTCCAGCTACCACAGGGTGTCTAAAAGAGAATGAAGAACGGCAAAGAGCCTTGTTCCTCTTGCCAAATTTATCAAAGTCTCATCTCTTCCCCTGGCAATTATAGATGTGTTCTGTTGGTTACCTTAGAGGGTGCCATCCCACCTTGAGGGAAATATTATAAATGGGGAATGAGTTTCTTCATGAAAGTTTGTAACATACTTATCACAGAGCCTAAAGTGAAGCTGAATGTTGACCAACAGACAGAAGGATTGAGAAACTGAGGTGAGATTTTTTTTCCTGGTTTCTTGTTTTATAAGCATTGCTAAGGATAAAAGGATCTAAATGGTGACAGGACTACCGGACACATTCTGCAACATTGGGATTTTCTTCTCCAGTTTTTAAGGTAATACTCTCTTTAAAGGGTCCTTTAAATCACTAATCAGGAATACAATCTGTCCCCTGGAGCCTCCAAACAGATGGGCAGGATTAGGTCTGGTGGAAGTTTTTTTCTTGGATTTCAGGACCAAAGGGTTTTACTAATCCTCATCTCTGACTTCAACACACTTTCCTCATGGCTTCATCCCTTTCTTCTTCATTTCCTTCTTCTCTTCCTTGGCTCCCCCTTAATTTGCTCCCTCTTTGAGAAATTCTTCAACATCAATACCTTCTTTTGAGTGGAATCAACCTTAGGAGACCCCAACCTTTATCACACTACCTCTATGTCTGTGCCTGACTTGGAATCTGAATAAACATAGAATGACACAAACTGGCCATATCTTGAGGAAAAAACAAACCCAGCTATTTCTTTTGGTTTCTCTAGAATTCTAAATTCATCCCTAAAGCTCAAAGGAAGGGTGTGGTTTTGACCCAAACTTTGCCCTGCTAGCCAACCTCAGGGAGTCTGGGTTGAGTTAGAGGGAATGTAACAAAACCTGACAGTAGACACGTCTGATGTGGTTTAAAGTTTCATTACGCAACTTCTGTGCAGTTCTGCTTCTCACCCAGTTGTATCAGAGGAAAACACCTCCAACATTCATTTCAGTTTTAGCTAACTGTCTGTTTAGAACAACAAAAATACACAATTAGTATTCAAATATTTTATATTGCAGCTAGCAAGTTATCTCATGATGTTAAAATTGAATTGTGTACTCACTTATAAGCCAGTTTGAAACTTTAAAAAAAGTTTCCTTCAATGATGATTACATGTATACATACACACATACTGCATACACACACCCACATATGCACATACTTCATACATACATGCAGCATGCATACATTAGCTGTCTCTTGGTATCCATGGAGGATTGATTCTAGGACCTTCTTTAGATACCCAAATCCATTAATGTTCAGATGTCATATAAAAACTAGTATTTTCATATAACATATGTATATTCTCCCATATACTTTTGAATCATCCTAGGTTACTCATAATACTTGAAACAATGTAATGATATATAAGTATCAGTTATATTGTTTAGTGAATAATGAGAAAAGGTCTGCATGTGTTTAGTACAGATGCAAATGTGTTCAAGTATTTTTGATCTACAGTTGGTTGAATCTAGAGTGGGGTTCTCATAGATACGAAAGACAGATTGTCCAATGTATTTGGATAAAATATTTACATTAAAACAGAAAATATCAAACCTTTTAATTCATTCATGACATAGCAGTTTGTAACTATTGAAGAAAAATTACATATCACAAAACATTAGAAAGAAGAAAATATATACGGACAATTATTTTTCATTCTAATGACAATGAATTTGTACTCATTGCTGAGAAAAACACATAGATAATTAGGACATGGGATATACCCTATAGGAGAGAGACATAAATAAGTATATATATATAATATTCAATAGAAGTTTAAAATTTCCAAGCAATTTATTGCCCCAATGTGTCTTCCAGCTGGTTGTAATTCAGTCATGTGAGAGACAGGCTCTGTTTACTTGGAGATCAAATAATTTGGGTGCCTGGGACTTGCCATGATTAAGCTCGAGAGATACACCCGTCTTTAGACCCCATGTAGCTGACCTTCTTTCCACAGAGAGGCAGGAATTTGTGACATGGGTTTGGGAAGGGAGGTGGACAGATGTGTGGAGTACAGAGTTGATACTGTCCATGGGAGACTAACTCATCAAGGTGGAAGTTGGAATGGCCTGTGTTCATGCCTGCAATTAGAGTTTTTAGGGCAAAAGCTTTGGTAGCCCCGGAGGCTGAGCTTGGCCAACCATCTTAAGATGCCAATTAAAAAGATGAGCATTCCCAATGTATTTCACCCTGAGTCCCCATTGGGAATGCTTCAGAGAGTGGTGGGATAAGCAAGAGACCTATATCCACAGCCAATCAGTCAACCCAGGATAAACCAGCCAGACGGACACCAACGATTCTTAACACAACCTAAAGCAGAAGTACAGAGGCACCTAATACCTCAAAAATAAAGCAGCCTTAATACTCACCCACCATGACTCAGGGAACTGAGTGGAAGAGGGGCTGGAAAGATTGTAAGAGCCATGTTGGGGGAGAATATCCAGAGACATGGCCCCCCTCGGTAACAACATACATAGGGGGGTGGAACCAGGTTGACTCCTAGGCTATCCATAACCCCCCTACCCCATGGACTGATCCAGTTTGCCCACGGAAGAGGATATCCAGCTTATTGGGGACAGGGAAGAGAGAAATTGGGGAAATGGGGACATCAACACATTATTTGCTCATTCAGTGTATCTAATTATGGATAATAAAGATATAATTTTAAAAACTGTTAAAAAAAGATGAGCATTAGTGAAACAAAGCCTAAGAAGATTTATTAAATGTGGCCACATTGGGGAGAGAAGCAGTGGAAAGGGGTTGAACGTCCTTGAGTACATTTCTGGGGTCTTGATGAGGCTTAACAAGAGGGAGGAGGGATGCATAGTTCAACAGTCCTGGTCAAGGTGTGGCTGGTGTGTATTGGTTCTGGCTCTAGTTCAATGAGGCACATCCCCATCACTGCCCTCCCTACAGGATCACGTCTGCTATTGGGGGGGGGCTGCCTCACCATCATGGATAATTGCCCTCATCTGGGTCAGGGGTCTGTCCTGTGAGGTTTTGCTCTTCCTGGAATCCAAGGTGACAGCAGGTTTAGGGCAATGCTCTCTCTGGGCCTCCAGCCAAAGTCAAAGAGACAGACCCAACAGGCAGAGATGTCAGACTTTCCTCTGGTTTTGATTACCTGTGGGCCCAGTGGGGGCTCGTTGGCTGGTGCTCTTTAGTGAAAGCAGCCTCTGAGTGCCTGCCTGTTCCCTGGGGTGCATTAATAGTTCATCCCAAGCTTCACTAGATGGATAACCAACCACACAAAGCAGAACATTAAAAATGTTATTTTTAATTTTGAACAGAAGATTATTAATGAGTTTAGTCAATAATTTTACCCCCCCGCCCAGTGCTGTGGATTAAACTCAGGGTTGTACTCCAGCACAGAGCCACACCCTCAACCTCACACAATATATATATATATATACATATATATATATACATATATATGTATATATATGTTTTTTTTTGGGTTTTTCGAGGTAGGGTCTCACTCTAGTCCAGGCTGACCTGGAATTCACTATGTAGTCTCAGGGTGGTCTTGAACTCACAGCAATCCTCCTACCTCTGCCTCCCGAGTGCTGGGATTAAAGGTGTGAGCCACCACGCCCAGCTAACCTCACACAATTTTTAACTCATGTATTAAGTCACATAATAGTCATGAATAAAGTCATTGAGTCAAAAATCAGTTAGTTGGTTCTACTTGAGTCTCCTGAGCTACTGAAGACAGCACTCCACTGTTTTCAGATAATCACACCTAGACTCCAATGAAACTGGGGGCTCTACTAGCAGTCAAGGTGTGAGACCTTATACCTATGCTAACTTATCCCCGAGACAAATTTGGAAGAAAAGTATTTTAGTTTTGGGAAGATCTCTGCTGAAGTGAAACTAGACAGCTCTTGGATGCTCTCTCTTGATTGATCTGCATACTTCTGTGAAGTTTTCTAGTTCATCCCAACTTCACTAGATCGATAACCACACAAAGCAGAACATTAAAAAAAGTTAATTTGAATACAATTTTGAACAGAAGATTTTTAATGAGTTTAGTCAATAATTTTACTCCCCCAATATAAATTGATATATTTTAAAATATATCAATATCAATTTATAATAAAATCAAAACTACTTTAGTATAAGCTATTACTCTCATTTATCCTTCGGCCTACCCATTCATCCATTCCTTCAGTAAATATCTGTTACAACCTGTGGTGGAGAACTTTGTTGGTTATGTATGGTATTAGCAAATGCCTTAGTTGAAAACTCGACCCGTCACTGGGGTATGGGTTTGTAAAATAGAACGGAACTGCTAGGGGAAACTTGGATTTTTATTTACAAAAACGAATGAGTTTAAATTTAAAGGGCAAACAGCCCTCTGTTTTCCAATCTGAGGGTTGTTTGTTTCTCAAAAAAAAAAAAATTCCGAAAGTCCTTTGCAAGTTTGAGTTATGTCATTCTGTGACCGATAAACAAATGAAAAACTCTTCCCAGGGTAAGGGGGAATAGTAGTGTTTGTTTCTGTCCCTTACTGTGGCTCATTTTATTATGAGTTACATTTTCCCCTTTGTTCATAACAGAGGTCCAGAAAAATCTGATGGGTATGTTTTATATAAGCTAAAAAAAAAGAAAGAAAAAAGAAAAGAAAAAAAGAAAAGTTCTCCAAGGTATATATATATGTTGGGCTCCAGAGTCCCGGTGAGAGTCTCTTGTTAATACTAACTGGATATTGCTCAGCAATCCCCTGCATGTAATTGAAATCTAGGGAGTTACACATGAATCCAGTGTTCTAAAATTCTGTCTATGGGTTAGTAGGGCCATTATCTGATTTCTCAGGCTAGAAACTGGACACTCATCTAGCCCCTGTGTTTTCTCTAACTCCATAGTGTTTGGGTAGTCCAGTTTTGTTACTTCTGTTTTCCAAACAGGCCTAAAATCTTCCCTTTGGTCATCCCTGCCATTGCTTCAGGGTCTGGACTGTTGCAGAGACCTCCTCCATCAATCAAGAGTTTCTGGACCTCAGAGCTCCACTCCACAGCTTCTTAGACCCTGTCACGACCCCACTGGATGAGAGGGAGGGTCGCAAAAAAAAATTAGCAGCACTGAAAGGTTTCTGAATGCACAATACCAAAATTCATCCAAAATCAGATCTGTAATATTATATATATACTCACATGAGTATCGGTGAATCCCAAATTGAGGGGTTTCTGGCACTGCTCGCCAATGTTGCATCACATGACTTCACTGCAGCCTTGGTGCTGAACATACCCTGTGTGCACTTTGCACTGTGCATGCCCGTCACCACAGGAAACGCCAGGGAACGCTGCCTGAAACACCTCAGCTCTGATTCTAGATTAATGTTATGAATCACTATTCTAGAGACATAATGGTTTAATTACAGGAAAGAGAATATATTTCTACTGTCATACCTCAGCATGTAGGTGATCAAATCAATGTATCTTTGGATTGGACTGTGTTAGAATGTTCGATTTTAAAAACTGAATTACTGACTTGAATTAAAAAATATCATTAAGTGACTTTTGGCTCTGAATTAGGACAGAATTTCCAACAGTTTCTGTAATGGCCCTAAGCAGACTTTTGCCATTTCGTATTATATACTTACATGAAGCAGTGTTCTCAAAATAGATGAATATAGGATATCAAATATTGGTCAACTGAAAAAAAAAGTTCAAGTGCTGGAGAGATTGCTCAGTGGTTTAAAAGCATTTGCTTGCAAAGCCTGATGGCCCAGGTTTGATTTCCCCAGTACCCACAAAATGCCAGATGTACAAAGTGACACATGCATCTGGAGTTTGTGTGGCTGGAGGCCTCTGGTGTGCCCATTCTCTCTCTCTCTCTCTCTCTGTTTGCAAAGAAATAAATGAAATATTTAAAAACATTTAATATGCTATATGTCCTGCAGCATTAAATATTCAGCCAAGATTTAAGTTTTTATAAAACATAAACAAGTATAACCATCTCTTTAGTATGCAAATATTTCTTTGCCTTTAATAAATGGTAAAATTATAAGCATAAAAAGAATTATTTTAAAATTAACTTTTTCACTTATGACAGATGCTTTATATATTTTATATATCTGGCATATATCTGGGGCCACATAAATTTGAGGGGCAAAAAGGAGTCATTACAATTAGAAAAAGTTCAAGAAGTTCTATCCTACCTGAGACTGTAGACATTAGAGTTATTTCTTGTACTCTTTTTTGCATGTGGTGTGTTGTATGTACATGCACGTGTGTGTGTGTGTGTGTGTCCTGTATGCACATGCAGAGACCTGAGGCCAGAGCACAATATCTGGTGTCCTCCTCTATGATGCATCCCTGTATTTCCTTGAGACCAAGTCTCTTTCAAAACCCCGAACTGCAGATTTCATGACCTCCAGTGAATCTCTGATCTCCATACTCTCCCAGGACTTTGGTTACAGGCAGATGCATGTGGCCATACCCAGCTGTTTACCTGGATACTGGGGGATTGAACTCCTGGTGAGTCAGGCTTGCAGGGAGCACTTTTACCTGCAGATCCATCTCTTAGCCCTAGAGTTATTTCTTTCTAACTTAACTATGCATAGGTGTATTAATCAGGGTTCTCCAGAGGAACAGAATCAACAAAATGAAGAGTAGTAAAGAAGAAGGGGGTTTATTGGTTCAGCTCACGGCAGTCCCACAATAGCAGTCTGCAAGCCCGAGTCAAGGAACTGGTCACCGCTCAGTCCATGTGGCTGGAGGCCTCAACAGTCCCAATTCAGCACTGAAGGCCTAAAGGCTTTCTGGGGAGCTGCTGGTCTTCAGTCCAGGCTGGAAGGTTGAGGAAGCTCCTTTTCAATACCAACAAAGAGATACATGACAAGCTCCAGCATCGTGCATGGGCTGGGAGGTAGGGAGGCAGGCAGGGAGGCAGAGAGGGAGGGAGGCAGGAAGGC